>PVKM010002932.1:0-35523 GCA_004027735.1 Carollia perspicillata
TTCAGGGTTCTTGGGATATAATCCTAGCAGTGCAATTGCTGGGTCAAAAGGCAGTTCCATTTTTAGTTTTCTGAGAAAATTCCATACTGTTTTCCATAGTGGTTGTACCAGTCTGCAATCCCACCAGCAGTGAACTAGGGTCCCCTTTTCTCCACAACCTCTCCAACACTTGTTGTTTGTTGCTTTGTTTATGATGGCCTATCTTACCAGTGTCAAGTGGTATCTCATTGTGGTTTTAATTTGCATTTCTCTGATGGCTAGCGATATTGAGCATCTTTTCATGTGTCTCTGAATCCTCCGTATGTCCTCCTTGGAGAAATGCCTGTCCAAGTCCTTTGCCCATTTTTTAATTGGGTTGCTTGTCTTCTTGGAGTGGAGTCGTGTAAGTTCTTTGTATATTTTGGAGCTTAAACCCTTGTCTGAGGTATCATTGGCAAATATGTTTTCCCATATAGTTGGGTCTCTTTTTATTTTAATGCTGTTTTCTTTAGCTGTGCAGAAGCTTTTTATTTTGATGAGATCCCATTTGTTTATTTTTTCCTTTATATCCCTTGCTCTGGGGGACATATCAGTAAAAATGTTGCTGCGTGAGATATCTGAGATTTTCCTGCCTATGTTCTCCTCTAGGATTTTAATGGTGTCACGGCTTATATTTAAGTCTTTTATCCATCTTGAATTTATTCCAAACCATTATTTTTTATATCATTTTTCATTCACACTAATAATTAGTTCTGGGTTTGAATATTCTTTGTTATTCAGCTAATATCACAAAGATTTAATCCTTGGTTTTAAATTTTTCCTCAACCCAAGATTGGGCCTCTGTTCCAACAAAATATTTAGTTAGGATATTTGCTACTCTCTAGGTTGTAATGGTTTTATTTAATTTTTTTTTCTGAATAGCTTCATTAATTTTTTTTTTACTCAGTAGAAACCTTTATCAGTTAATTTTGTTGTTGTTTTTTTTAATTTTACCAACAATGGCATCTCTTGTCAGGTAATAATAATTTTGAGTGTTTAGCTAGGCCGAGTGACAGTACATGCTACATTGCTATTTGAAAAATCTAGTAAAATCAAAATAGCAACAAGACCATAGGTCAGTGACTGCTTTGACTCCTGGCTGTATTGTAATTTGTCATTGTCACACCATCAGCCTCTGCTGGGCTGATGGCAGCACAGCCCACTGAAAACCCACCTGTGTGTCCCTCAGCCATTAGCGGGTTCATAGTGACAGCAGGCAAGGAAAATGAAGTGGGTTGGTGGTGAGATGCTTTAGTAGGAGATAATGAGATGGAATGGAATAAGCACCGTGTTTTAGTCCCAGTTCTGCCATTTAACCAGCTCTTTGACTTTAGGCAAGTTACTGAATCTCTCAGGTTCAGGTTCCTCATCTGTAACATGGTGATTGTAATACCTACAACAGTCTTAGAATTGAATAGGTTACTGTATTAAAGTATTCAGCACAGCACTTGGCATATAGTGAGCACTTAGATGTTAGCTATTATTGTCATTTATTTTTAATAATAATTGAACTTTGGCTCTTGCTGTCAATGGATATCAATACATGCCAAGGAAACTTGCTTATAGTATGGATATGTTTGTGCATGTCTTTCTTCACTACTGGAGTGTAAGGCCCTATAGCCAGAAAACTTTGTGTCGCTTAGAATCTAACAGTGGTGCCTTCCGAAAGAATGTTGAATTTCACAAAAATAATTGCCATATACAGGAGTGGAAACATAACATTAAAATAAACCATTAGCTATAATCCCCCCCTTTTTAAATGGCTTCCTTTAACTAGGAAAATATTTTAAAGATCACAAATGCCTCAGATAAGAAAGATTTTTCATTCGCTCCTGAAACTACATACTTTACAGTTTGGGACTGTAAATCAGATTCCAATTAAGAATTTAGGATTCCTGCACGTATGGGACGTTGTGTAGACTGGTTCAGCGGGCAGTTTTTGTTTTGCCAATTGCATGAGGGAGTTATATATATTAAAAGGTAGTTTTCAAATTATTGCCAATTGTCATGTTTCATCGGTAACCCAGAGGAGTTTTGAATTGTCATTTTGTGGGCTTTTTCAGAAAGCTTAAATCCAGGATTAAATTAAATCAGAGAACACAAGATTGGATTTCTGCATTTTCCAGTTTTACAACCTGCTTAATGTGAGTAATAGACTGAACATTTATCATGTTAGTGTTCACACTGGGGGCAATGAAATATAACATTACATGGTTCTTTTAAGAAGATCCTGAGAGTTTAATGTACAGTCTGATGGTAGGAGACCTCGGGAGCACAGAGATGCATAATCCTCTCCGAACTATTCATATGTACATGAGATGAAGAAGCTATCATCTTTCTGATTTTTCACCAAAAACAAGTATACAAGAGTAAGGAAGGGAAGGGAAGAAGAGGGCTATTCTTATAGCTGGGGTGGTAGGTAAAACCCCAGCTGGCCTTTAGGTGGTTCTTGTAGACATACCATGTAACCTTGAGTAAGTCACTTAATTTTTCCAGGCCTCAATTCAGTATTTACAGAGGGGAATTGTAATACTGTAATACCTTCCTAAAGCAATAATCAAAGGAAATAATAGAGAAGCATATTGTAAACTGAAAAAAGTAAAAATGTACCATGTTATTCATTCCATAAATGCTTATTAAACACCTACAGTGTACCAGACGCTGTCTAGGAATAAGGATAAAAGTCAAAATGTGGTAACCAGCAGTGAGGAGCTGAAGTTCATGAAGGAGAGACAGACGTGTGAACCACTTAAGTACAGTCAAGTAACGCAGGTGGGCAGAGGTGGAACTCTCCTGGTGTAGCTGTGAAACTTGGTTGCTGAGGTGAAGTGTGCACAGGACTTTAGAGTCAAGAAACTCTGGAGTCTCATTATTATAAAGATCATCCATGCTCAAGAAGTTGAGGCTACTCACAATGGGGAAGGAATTAGGAAGGGAAAGTTTGACCCAGTTGCCAGTCCTTATTAAGTAGATGGAATGATGAGGAGAGGACAGCAGGCAGAACTGGGAACTGGACAAGCGTGGCCTGAGTTGATGGCTTGATTCTTGAGAGAGGATGGGTTTTGATGTGGAAAGGAATGGCCTGGAAGCAGCACTGTGAGGCCTGCAGAATGCTGCTACCCTATGCTTGGTGCTCCCCATGCTCCACACTTGGGCTGTGGGAGCACGAAGTCTTCTCTTGAGAGACTGAGATGTTGTTCATCCTGGAGGAAGGGTTGGACAAGAGATGGAATGAGAGGAGGGAAGAAGAGTCTGTGAGGAGGGTAAGCATGTGGAAATTCCAGTAACAGCAATATCTGTCATTTCTTAAGTGCCTAGGATAGGCCAGGCACTATACTTAACTGTTTTATGCATTTAATTTTCACAGGACCCTACAGACTAATTACTGCCATCTGGATTTTACTGGTGAGGACATAAGGCACAGAGAGGCTACGTGCATCATTTAGAGTCTCACAGAAAGTCCATATTAGAATTAATGAACCCAGATCTGCCTGACTGCATGGCTGTGCTTTTGCACTATTCCACATGTCTTGAAAGAGATTAGTCAGTACCATGGAAAGAATTTGAAGGGAAGTCAGAGAGGAAGGGAAGGACCTGAGGGAGAAAGCAGAGTTGTATGGGAATAAAAATACAGTAGAAGAGAGGATGATTGACTAAAGATGCCTGTGTTTTGCTGCTGGGTGAGGATGCGGGCTTTGAGGCCCCTGGTGGAGTCTGGGGCCCGGTAAGGTTAATGATTGCCTCACCGCAGGTTCATGTAGACTGCTACTGTGAAGGTGTCTTAGGCATTTAGTGAAGAGGGCCTCCCTTTCCTGACTCTCCCATTCTGGTGGAGTGGTCCAAAGATGCTTAGTAAGCTTCTGAGGTGTCAGGAGTCAGTCCTTCAGCCCAGGTAATGCAGAGTGGAGAAGGAAGTGTGGGATGACGTGCTGGCCTCTCACTTGCATGTAGGGAGCCAATCAGACTTTGGGGTACCTTGGCCGCTTTGTACTTGGGGACCGCTGGAGCTGTGTGGTGCAAATTGGAATTCTCATTAGACTATGGTGAAAAGCAAACACAAGCAACAACTTCTCCTGAGTGTCGGTTACCAATTCCTGTCCAGGATAGCTTTATACAAAAACTGGGGAAGGAAATATTTTTTCTTCCTCACCATCCAGGCACAGCTGCTGTCCTACTTTCCTTGACTAAGGTCCAATTAATGCTACAGCTGAAATGGCAACTCCTCCTTGTCCACAAGAAGAGGTGGTACGTTGGCCATAGGCACAAGACAGGACTAGAGGCTTTTCTCGAAGCAAGCTTTGCTACTTGGCCAGGAAGAGCGGTCCAGCTCTGCAGCTGGGTGAGAATGGCCTCAGGTGGGGGGATCAGGTTAGAAGAAGCAAAGAAAGGCAGAGGATAAGCAGCTGAAGAAAAGTTACAACCTTGCTTTCAGCAAAGTGCTTCCATTGGAATTCCTGATTGCAGTGAAAATAAATACGCCCTGCACTGTAACTCCTGTGCCATCTGATCCACTCCATGACAGGAGGGATTGGGGCGGTGAAAGAATGAATAAATATCCTCAGAGAAGGGATAATAAGGAGAGCAGAAGAAGCAACCTTAAAAGCCTTCCCTCTGCATAGGGTGCTTGTGGAGGAAATCGGATCCATGTAGTGAACGTGATTTCTGTTTCTCCACCCGTGGGCATTCTCCTTCCCTTTGAATCGCGCCAGCACATTTTATCTTTTGCGACACTTTTCATATTCTGTACTGTTTTATAGTTTGTATGTTTTTCCTAGTTCTTCTACTAAACTTACAGTCCCTCAAGGGCAAGGATTAGTGCTGCATTCCATTCTGTCTCTCCCACAGTGCTTTGCGTTCAGTCGCTATTCAGTGATTCACTGACAGAACAAGCCCAAGGACACTGTGAATCCTCAGAACTTGTTCGGTCTTTACTTGGCTACCAAAGACAACACCTTGCAAAGCCAACTTTCTCCTTTTTCTGGGATCAGAGACTGAATAATATTTTTTAAACGTTCTATAATACTTTGAGTATATAGGAAAGATATTTTTTGTTTAGGGAGTGTTGCTAAGCCCTCTCATCAAAAATAGCCTTTCCTTCTACCTTCAGGCTCTGCCAAGGCAGAGCAGATTGGCACAGGCAGTTTAAAGGAAAAGGCAATGTAATGCCTTCTGCTCATGGCTGTGCAGGCACCAGTGGAGGAGAAAAATATACGTGGTTGAGGCTTAAGATGCTAAATGCTATAAAAATGAAGCCAGACACTGACTAGGAGGTGCATAGGTATACACTTTGTGAAAGACCTTCTCCAACTTTTGTGTATTCCTGGGCACTCTGTGATCCTAAGCCAGGAGTCTTTAAAAGGCAACTAGTGATTAGGAGTTTCACCACATAAACACAGTGGCTCTTCAAGAGGAACCAGTCAGGCCATGGAGAAGGCAGCAGCTCAGAATGGCAGCAAGAGCTGGCCAGAAAGACAAGCAGGGAACCCTGAGTCCTGAGCAGGACAGCTCCATTCTGAAGGCTGTCATTGCTCTTTTAGAGATGCCACACAGGTATTGGCATGGAACCAAACCAGTGAAGGATAAGCATTTTAATTTTTCCAAAATCTACTCTCAGCATAAGTCCCCTATGTACCTAAAGATCTAGAGTTTTCAGGGGCTTGTTCCCCAAATCTTGAATCAGGTTTTTCTAGGACAGTTGGAAGCATGGATTTGGCAGGTGATGAAACCATTCTGAGTGTTGAGCACAAAGGAGGATGGGCAGAGAAGGGCCATAGTAGGGATGGGGAGATGCATGCTGGCTGCTAGCACAGAATGAACTAGAAGCCCTAGAACAGACACTTCCAGTGGCTATTACAAACTTCCCCCTGGGAAACTGAAACAGAAAAACCTTTGGGTTTGGCCTAACTGGCTTTACAATAAGCAGGTTTGTTCAAATAGATGGTTGCATTAAAATGAATCTGCTTCTTTACCCTAAAGAGAAAGATCTTTGTACCCTAAATGCTGGAGATATTATTAAAGAACAGCTGATCCTTGTGCAAAGATGCACCCCCACTAATCAGAACCATGAGCATGGTGCTGCCAAGGTTCCCAAAAGCTTGTTTAATCAGCTGCCTTAATGCAGAGATTTTCTTTTATTAGAAGTGTCCATTTGTACCTACCCCTTTTTTGCTTGTAGGCCCAGAGGCCAGGTGACCAGATTGGGCTTCTAGTTATCCTCTGCAGAGAGGTTGCTTCTCATTTCCCTGAAATGAAGATAACTACTGTCTGTGTGTGTCGGGGTTGGAGAGGTAGGCTGTAGTGAAGACAGCCCTCCCTAGCCACGCCCACCCCACAGTCATGCAAGTTGCATGGTGGGGGCTGCATAGAAGCTGGCTCTGGCAGTGTATCCAGACTGGCTGGAGGCCCCTGAATTCACTGAGTGACCCACCCTGACCTCTGCCCAAGCAAGGATCAGAAGACCAAGATCTTCTATGGTCACACAAAGACGGTTAACTACATCGGTTGTCTTTATGTGTTTATTTAAAAACTCTAAGCTGCTTCTTTTTTTTAACAAGAAATTTGAACCAGATTTTGTTTGAGATACCCCAGAGAGATTTAGTAATGTGGTTACCATTCTTATAAACTTTTAAACAAAACTGTTAGCAATTTACAACTTCGTTTAAAGGACAATGGCTTGGAGCACAGGCTTGTCTTCTAAAGACCAAGAGGACAGTGACCAAGGCAGAGAAGAATCCAGCGCAGTGACCAAGGCCTGCGTTTTCAAAACCTAGGAATCCAAAGGTTAGGGATGAGGACCTCTTCCCATTCTGCAGGAGTGGCAGAACGTGTAGCCCTGTCGCTTTAGTGATTGACACCAAGTGCCCTTACCTTTTAACTCTCCTCACGTGGAAAGAAATTCAGGAAAAGTGGGGGTGAAAACAATCACTTCCGTTGTTTTTCCCTTCCCCTGGAGAGTGGCTGAGAACAACCATTTTTACCGCTGTGGGCTCGCTGTCCTGCCACTGCCACCTTCGTTTCTTCAGATTTTCCACCTCTCGTCACTTCTGTCAGTAATGGCCACACTTCACCTGTGCTTTCATTCTGATCTCTCTGTTAAAATATTTGCTTGTATCTAACTCTCTCCTCATGATATGATTTATATTTGTAGGAAACTTGGAGTGTGATTTGTTGCTTCTGCTATAGTTAGCTATAGCTGTTGTCTTGCACAGAGTGTTCACAAGAACTCCTAACAAGTATTATTGAAGTCTCGAATATTCCTCTAACAGCATGCAGATATTCATGCCTATATCACTTTTTCTAGCCCATTTGCAAAGCTGTTTGAGCACATAATGTATTCTCCTATCAAAAATTAAAATTGAAATAGCCAATGACTGAACCTGACCAATAATATTGATTTGGGGGTGGCAACATCCAATTTCCAAGTACATGAAACACATACACATTTTAGGAATTTAGACTAGTAACATCCTTTTTGACATATGTTTTTGCAAATTCAGTGTACCCTCCAAGAAGAATTTTCCTTTTTTAGACTAAGATTAAAATGTTAATGAGTTCTGAGGCAAAAGGGAATTCCAGGAAGACTCAGTAGTCACTGAAAGGAGTAGTTAAGTGGCTGTAAGATTAACCATTTTTAACCTAACACACAGAATTTCTCATGTATCATTTAAGCAGGACCAACACGGCATTACCTGGAGATTAATGGCACTCCAGGTCAATGTGCTGAGGGAAGGTCATTAATCCTTACCCAAAGGTGGTTTGGAACATGGAAATGAAAACGACTGCTAGGTCAAGCCAATGCTGTCCCAGGAGGTGGTCCAGAGGAGAAGTTACCTCTTCAGAAGCCCATACTTGCTACTCTTCTCACTCTCCCTTCTCCATATGGCATACCTTAGACTCAGGTTGGCAACCTCCTATGATGCAATTAAGCTTTTGAAAGTAGCTTGTAATCTCTCCTTTTTATCAATGAGCTATTTCTTCTCACTCTTTCTTTCTTAAAACCCATCTTGGAAATCATTCACTTTACATAGCTTCTCACCATCAGACTTATTTATTTGTTTGGACAGAACTGTGCTTGGGAATCTAGAAACCAGGTCAGTTTTGAAGAGAAAATATCTGTGTGTGCTATGCACAAGACCTGCAGAAAATACAAAATTCTGTCAGTGGAGGACTGGGATTGGGGAGCAATCAGACCTGGACACTTCAGTAAATCAGAAGGGGTTAACTCCTTAAAGGGACACAGAAACAAGTCGGTACAGTCAGGGCACCATTATAAGCAGAAGTGCAGCCTTCCAGACTGTGGAATCCCCAGAGACATACACTTGCAGGTGATGGTGTCAGACTTGGTAGGAGTTCAGTCCTCCTTCAGGCTGCACCCATTCCACATGTTGGCTAATCGGGATCTGTTCCAATAACCCTCCCATCTGGCCGGATTTATTCATCTCAGCATTACTCAAGATACAGTATGACTTCTAGAGCAAGAAGGACTCTCGTAGAGATGGCAGGAAGTGGTGGCAAAGGATCTGGGTCCAGTCGGTGAAGGGCTGTCTTACAAAGCCCCACTTTGGCTCTTTACCCAAAGAATGGTTGAGAACTGAAGAATTAGTCCTTAGTTGAAGAGGGGGCTCTCTTTTTGTGTGTGGGCACCATCCTCTGTAACTCTGTTTCCCTAGTAAGAGCTTTAGGATCCAGAAGCTTGCACCCATGACTGTTCTAGGGCATGTTGCTCACCTTCTGCTGAGAATGTAAGCTTCCTCTGGAATCCTTCAGATGAGTTAAATCTCATCTGATTCACTCACGGGGTGCCTGACTGATTGTTTCACTAATCCCTGTACTCTGATCCCTGTAATATATTTTCACATTTGGAAAATTTTAAACACCAGAGGCTATTTTGCCGCTTTAAAAAATCTGCATTTGGCCCTCTGTAACCACAGGTTCCTCATCTACCAATTCAATCAACCATAGTTAGAAAATACTGGAAGAAAAATGTTACATCGTTGCTAATGTGTACTATTTATCATACTTAGGCCTATGATGTTTGGATCTGTGCTGAACATGTAGAGACATTTTTTCTTGTCATTCCCTAAACAATACAGTCTAACAACTGTTTACATAGCATTTACATTTTTTAGTTATCTAGAGATAATTTAAAGTATACAAATACTGTTATATACAAATACTGTGCCATTTTATGTAAGGGATTTGAGCATCCACAGATTTTGGTGTGGTGGTCCCAGAAACAATCCCCTGTGGATACTGAGGTATGAATTTATTGAAAATTAGTAATGTAGCCAAAATATGCTAAAGGAAACTCTAGGAAAAAGGTTTTCTGGTCAGTAGGGCAAAGGGTAGAAATGCAAAAGCCCCATTAATATGGCATCTGGCATTTTGCCACTAGAATGTATCTGATCTAACTCTGAACTCATTAAATACCTGTGTATTTTGTAACACAGCCAAGAGATGTAAATTTGTAGCTACCAGTTCAAGCTGAACTACTGTTTTAGAGTTAAAAGTACAAGTGAAAATCTTTATGTTCTTCCCTAGTGTTAAAAAAAAATTCTTGTTTTTATACAGATTAGTTCCACTAGACCTAGCTGGACCTTTCAAATTCTCTTTTCAACTGAAATTGCCTTGTACAAATGAACTATCCAGATGTACATGGGAATATAATAATAGAATTCTCATTGAAATAACTATATTACTTAGGTCATGATTACAGTTTTATGATACCATCTGGGAAAATTACTAAGTGCATATGAATTTGAGGTAAACTGAAGAGGCATTGTGGCCTCTTTCAACGCTTAGCTAGGAGTCCACCTTCCTGGTCATTTTGCTCACTTTAAGGGCATCTGCCTCACCAGTGCTGAAGAGGGAGACAGGAGAATGGCAGCCAGACAGACAGTGAGTGAAAAGATCTCTAGGTGACACGACTGGAAGAGTCTTTGTACTTAAAGATAATACAACACGAAAAGAGAGCGATGGATCTACAGCTCCCATCTGGCCAGATTTCCTAATCTCAGGATTGCGCAAGACACAGCATGGTTTGAGCTGGAGCCTTCCTTCCACACACTGGGCAGGTTTTTAATGCATCACTACAGTTTTGCTGAAACCTGACCTAGCCATTTACCAATAGGATAGCAAAAAAATGCTGTTTTGTGTGTACAGTTGCTGTCTTTTCAAATTAGGAAAGAACAAGTAAAACCCTGTGGAAGTGCTTTGTTTTAAAAGGAGTAATTTAATGCATTCCCATTAACATTCTCCCAAGATAGTATTATATAAATAATCACTGCTACACAGGAAGAGTCATTTCCCATTCTGAAATAATTTACACGCATTTAGGAATTTCGTTGTCTCCTCAGAATCCTCTGGGCCATGAGCCCATAAATTATCACATTGTGAGTGAGGAACTTTCATTACATGATTTAAATTTTATGGCAGGAGAAAGCAAGATAATTGGGGAAAAAACAGTTACTTGATTGTGGCTAGAGAATCTCAGGGAATAGAAAAGAATATTTCTACTTGTTTAACATAGATCAAGGAAATGTCTGGTTTGTGTTTAATAATAAACTTCCTGGGTTTTTTAAATGGGAACACCACAGAGTTTGGCATTTTAAATCAATACCTGTGCATGGGTGTGTAGTGTTTAGAGAAGTGGTTCTTAGGGTCCCAGAGAAAACACATCATTTCACTGCCAGCTCCCCTGGTTTCTAGGTGATGTTTCTAGCCCCAGTCTTCTTAATTTGGTCCAAGGGATCCAGGGTTTTGTGTCTTCGTGTATTCTGGGCCTTGTAGCATTGTTTGTTTCTCAGAAGGCTCTGGCATACTACATTAAGGCTGAATCTTGTTAGACCCAATCTATACCACCACGTTCAGAGTTTTCTGTCTTGATAATAATAGCTCCTGATTGTCGAACACTTATGTGCCACTAACTGTACTTATATTTCTCATTTATTGCTCCCCACAAGCCAAGTACATTATTATCACCATTTTATGATCGAGGAAACTGAAGGCTTTGAGGGGTTAAGTAACTTCAGATCACACAGAACTAGAATTAGAACTCATGATGCCATCTGGGAAAACCCATGCTCTTAGGCATTATGCATTATACTAAACACATTTATTGGTTTAGCTCTAACTGGGATTTCGTCTGATAATTCTGTATTCAAACAGCCCTTACTATGTTCTAGTCATCAGCATTGCTCTTTATCTAGATGCTACTGTGTTGTCATTCCAAGATCAACATTGGATTGGAGGACCCAGAAAGTGCCTGGCATTTGTTTGTTACATAAATAAGTAAACAAATGAACAAATGGTTGTCCCTCCCAAATATGACCGGGGTCATCTTCTTTTGTGACACCCTCCCACAGTGAGTAAGGGCTGTGGTGCTAGTGAGGGCAGGGTGGTGACTATTGTTTTTGACAGATACCATGTATACAATAATGCCTAGCAACTGCTAAAACCAGCTGATTTTCCCTCATAATTATGTATTCGTCAGAAGCCAGCAGCCTTTGGCCAATTTCTCAACACAGCATCTGGAAGGCAGCTACTTAGAGTTTTTGGCATAGTTTTGCCAATGCCTTTTTTCATCAGACAGCACAGTTTTAACAATCAAGGTCGCACGAGAGTAGACAGTTGAATTTCTGTAGCTTCGTCATTTTTAACTATCTCTAGAAAAACAAGTATCTTTAGTCCCGAGACTTTGGTAAAATTCCCAGAGGTCTCAATTCTTTATCTGTAAAATGAGGGGTAGGAGTGGAATATGTCAGTTATTTGCCACAGATTGTTTTTTCTTTATTTTAGTACTCTATAAGTGTGTTTTATTTTCTTCCCACTGAAGACCTCTGCAAGAATTCCATATAGCAACACAAAAGTAGAATATGCTGGTTGAAGTTTGCAATGGAAGGCTTTTAATGTAGAGTAACAAAGATGGTGATTCTTAACATTTCTTTTGCATTTATTTTATTAAGGTTTGATTTATATGCAGGGAAGACCTATATAAATTTCAGAAAAATTGCAAATACTTAGCTGAAAACATTTTAAAAGAAATGGATTTTGTTTTGTATTGTGTTTACTCTTGTTTCAACTCTGTGTAGCTTCAGGGAGTGGATCTTTCTTTTTCTCTAACTGTCAAAATTCAAGAGGGAAGCCATGGCAGAATCCAAGATGGCGAAGGAGTTAAGTGGAAGCTATACTAACCTCCTCCAGGACCAAATGGAATTACAACTAAATTGTAGAGAAATCATCCTGAATAACCAACTGAACACTAGCTGGAGAGAAGCCTTATAACCTGGGACAGAGAGAAGAAACCTCTTCACCACAACAAGACTGGCAGGGAGAGTGGAGGAGACATGAAACAGCAGGCTGGGCTCACAGCAGCTGAAGTGCAAGAGGGATCTTTCAGTGGCCAGGGAATTCCCTCTGAGAAGTGTGGGGACTAGACCCAAGCTGGGCTCCCAACCCTGTAGCACCAGAGCTGGAAAGGAACCCACACAACATCCAGCTGTGAAGAGCAGCGGTGTTTCTATCTGCCAGGGAGAGATAGATGGAGACACAGAGAGCCCCTTAAAGGGCCAACACACAGAATTTTGTTTGCAGGCACTTATACGGGGCTCCAGCAGAGGGAGGGCAGGGAAGACTGGAGACATTTCAGAACAGTCCGAGGTCGGTGGCTCTGTGGTGTTCAGAAAATTAGACAGATGCATGCAGAAAAACGAAACTAGACCACCTTCTTACACCACACACAAGAATAATTTCAAAATGGATCAAAGACTTAAATGTTAGACCTGAAACCATAAAAATCATAGAAGAAAGCATAGGCAGCAAACTCTGGTGCATTGCTCTTAGCTATATTTTATAGGATGTATCTCCCTAGGCAAGAAAAACAAAAGAAAAAATAAACAAATGGGACTACATCAAACTAAGAAGTTTTTGCACAGCAAAGAAAATCATCAACAAAATAAAAAGACAACCCACAGGATGTGAGAACATGTTAGCTAATACATCTGATGAGGGTTAATATACAAAATTATCAAGAACTTACAAATCTCAACACCAAAACAACAAACAACCCAATTGAAAAGTGGGCAAAGGACCTGAATAGACATTTCTTCTAAGAGGACATACAGATGGCCAATAGACAAATGAAAAGATGCTCGACATCACTAATCATCATAGAAATGCAAATTAAAACCACATTAAGATATCATCTCACACTTGTCAGAATGGCTATCATTGATAAATCAACAAACAACAAGTGCTGGCAATTATGTGGAGAAAGGGCAACCATTTCGCACTGTTTGTGGGACTGCAGATTGGTGCAGCCCCTGTGGAAAGCAGTATGGAGAGATACCTCAAAAAATTAAGAAAGGAACTTTTAACACAGCAATCCTACTTCAGGAAATATATCTGAAGGAACCCAAAACACTAATTTGAAAGAACATAAGCACCCCTGTGTTCATTGCAGCATCATTTACAATTGCCAAGGTATGGGAAGCAGTCCCAGTGTCCATCAGCAGGTGAGTGGATAAAATAACTATGGGATATTTACACAGTGGAATTATACTTGGCCTGAGAAAAGAAAATCTTACCCTTCGAGACAGTATCGATGGACCTGGAGAACATTATGCTAAGTGACATAAGTCAGAGAAAAACAAATGCCATATGATTTCTCTCGTCTATGTGGAATCTAAAGAACACACTGAACTAACAAGGAAAATGGGATGGACTTACAGATGGAGAGCAGATGACAGCTGGAGGTGGGAGGTAAGGGGGTGGAGGGATTGAGCAAAAAGGAAAAAACTCATGGACAACAGTGTGGTGGTTTGGGGGATGGGGAGTTATAAGAGGACTATGATAATGGAAAAAAATATGATAAAGATTAAATCAAAAAAGTAAAGTAGACATTGGCAAACAAAAAGAAAACATGGAAACCACAGTTTGATATTGTCAGACAATCCTAAATGTCCATAATATACAGTGGTATTCTTGTCAGCAATATCCTAAGAATAATAAGTAGGATATTATGGGCCTGAGCATAGTTATATATTATCCTAACTCTAGCCAAATGGTTTTATTTTTTTTATATTTTTAGCCAAAATTGCTATACAGTTATTATGATGAAAAATATCAGTGATTTTTAAAATTCAACTCCTAATAACTTTTTAATTTTATATAAAAAACAAGTCTCCATCTCCATAGCATACTTTTCTTCTTTAATATAATGTTATTTTTGCATTAGCTGGGGTGATATACAATAATAATTTTCAAAATTCTGAACTACTAACTGCGCCTGCTTAGGATCTAAAACTGAAATGGAAAACACAAGGCTTAACCCCATGTGCCCCCTGATCAAATGCAAAGGTTCTTAAAATAGTTTCATGTGAAGATGTTCAGAGCAGCTGAAAACCAAGATGTTGGTGTCCCTAGTCACAACCTGGAAGTTTAATACCGTGGCTCAAAGGCAGCTGCCTCCGTCTCTTTGTTTCGAGCAGCAGCTTGAAGAAGCCCTCAGAAGCAGCCTCTTCTCGGGCCGCCTTGCTCTCCTCCCCTGAGTCTATTTTCCTAGTCAAGGGATTGCCTCTAGGCCCTTTTTGAAGACCTAAGACGTTCATTTTAAGCCACCAAAACAAGAGAAAAGTAGCTTAACAACAACAGTAGCTTACAATGTAGCTTACCTCTGAACAATGACAGCAAACTTTAAATAAGTACTCACTATATTCCAGGAAAAATGCAAGGAAGAAATGAAGTCTTGTCTGTTTGATCGGCCATTGCTAGCAACGTAGTACTAACTATAAGTCTGGTAGCCTACACACCGTTACCCTCAGGAGCTTAGTTACCAGATCAGTGTACTCTCTCAAAATCTATCAAAAAGATCTTCTTCATCCACTTACAACTGCTCTGTTCAGCTCTGCCCATGATATTGCTCTTGGCTAACCATGCTTACCATTTTTCCGCATAGAGAATGTTCTTCCTGTGCTGTTCCCTCTTACCCAGAATACACTGCTTTTCTCAAGGACCAAGTTATGTTTCCACCAGAAGCAGAATCAAAACTGGATAGCAATTGGTCCAATCCGATGAGACCATGTTTTATGTTTTCAGGCCAGTGGTAGCACTAATGAGCAGTTTAAAACTCCATTTGCATTCACATCCAGGTGAAGATACTAATGTACTGTACCATTTCTGGCCCCCCCAAAGGAAAAAGGCAGTAGCTTTTATCTGTTTTAGCAATTAACCTGATTTTTTAAGGGTCAGAGGAAAGAGCTGAAGTGTGAGTACCTTCGTAGAAGGGAAATGGAGGCAGGAAGAGGGCAGGGTGTGGGGAGAGGCCTGAACCTCTCCTCTTGTGGCATAGTTTCCAGTATCTGCCACCTTCATCAGTAGGTTGGAGCTGCGAGTACTCATGTTGAGAACTCAGAACTCTTCCAGTCTTTCATTTGAGAAATTACTTAATGAGACTGTACATCAGAAAGAAATTAACTGGGCTAGTCCCTTAAAATTATAAAACCTAGTTTTTCCATCTGCTGAACAGGGAATAGGACCTGCCTTTCCTTTTGTGCAGGGTCACCATAGAATCAGGTGAGTGACTGATACTGCAATTTATAAACAATGTAAAACACCTCATAGGTATAAAAATGGCATTGTTGTTATGAGTAGTATTTTCAACCAAATGCTGCCCCACTTTCAGATGTGGCCTCCAGCGATTGACTAATTTTGTCAGACAGATTAGATAGAAACATCTTAAATCTCCATCACATTTGAACCCCAGATAGCTATGAGATTATACTGCAAATTTTGTCCTAATGTCTTCTTTATGGACTTCCTCTCTGACCCAATTCTAAAGGAACACCTGTTGGTATATGGCCTTGTGTGCAGTTTAGGTCAGCAGAATTGTCCTTCAAACATCCTTCAAAGGATGTCCTTTGAACATCCTTCAAAGAAGGCTCAGGTAATTGCACTAAAATGTATATTCAACTTGATTATTCGATTATTTTGTGTGTAACATTGTCTCCATATCTCACAGACACTAAATAACCTTCAAAAAGTAGGAAACGTAATTTTGGGAGTGTCCTTAACTTTTCTTTTAATCAGAAAGGAGAGAGAAAGCACTTACATGGTAAACAATATGAACAATATACATGGTCAAATCACTAGTAATTGGACCCTCTGTGAAGATTCCTAAGCTTGACATATAGAAACCAGATTTGCCTCGCGCGCTGCACATGGTAGGCACTCTCAAACATTTGCTGAATGAATACAGAAATGAGAAAAATTAAGCCCTTTACTATAAATGTGCTTCCGTTAATTATATGAACAGGGGGAAAAAAGCTATTTTGTGCTTATTATGAATGATTATTAAATGCTGGCGATCAGTAGTTCCTATCCTAAAGCAAATAAAAGCAACTAACATTGTTTAAATGTTTTGTAATGTGGCATCTTAGAGAAGCAAGAAGCTCTGTATGTCACTGGTAGTAAAAATTGTGCTTTAAGTTAAACAAAGAATAATATGGACTGTGTCCTGAAG
Source organism: Carollia perspicillata (assembly GCA_004027735.1). NCBI lineage: Eukaryota > Metazoa > Chordata > Mammalia > Chiroptera > Phyllostomidae > Carollia > Carollia perspicillata. The sequence goes on from PVKM010002932.1 coordinate 16,535, forward strand.
AGAGAATACAGGGCCCGTTACTTTTTTCCCATTCTTCAAAACTAAGCTCTTTTTAAAAATTATACTTCTGTGTTTATAATCAATACTTTGCTTTGCCCCAGAATTTTTACATTTTTGCATTATCATATAAACCCAAACCACATTGTTTTGGAAAATTACTTGAAAAACTCGCATCAAGAATAGTCCTGTCTTAATTGCCCCATACATTTGTTTTAAAGAAGTAGGAATGACCTGTGACCATTATCTGCCTTTAGAAATTTTCAAGAGCAAACAAGTATGCTAACTTTTAATTAAGTATAATGGGAGTTTCATAATAGTATCGATTGATACTGTGGAGGTATATTTACTTGGAATATTTGTTTTTGAGGGATGATTGATCATCTCAGAGATATTGCAAGTTCAGGTTCAGACCACTGCAATAAAGTGACTATCACACTAAAGCAGGTCATAATCATTTTCCTGGTGGAGGATCTTGCCTTCAGTTTAAAATTTTAAAAAAACATGGCATCTGTGAAGTGCAGTACAGCAGAGAACAACCGAACGAGGGATGCCTGCATACTGGAAAGTGCCATCACAGGAAAGTCATTTTTTGTTGCAGCTGGAGGAACATTGCCTTAACTTGAGAGAGCTCTCCAGAAGTACGATACTCCATGCCCTTCTTTATACAAACCTAACACACACATAAACATGATGAATGTATGGTGTGTGTATTGTATGTCTTGAAGTCCTTGAGACTTGCACAGATATTGAAAAAAAGATATGCGATCATCTGTCATTACGAAGAGAAATAAAAATGATTATGTCGAGTATTTAAGCTGACATATTTATATTCTCTGTCGGTTGGGGCTCCGGTATTCAAACCGTGCGGTCACCCTAAACATTGACTAGTACTCCCATTGAACAAGTGCAGTGAGCAGGACTTTCTCCTGTATCATTTGGCAGCAATTCAGCATCGTTTCCTATTGACAGTGAGATGTGATGTGCCAGGGATGTCCAGTCATGTTCTTTGAGGTGGTAGGTAACCCTGAAGACCTTCCAAAAACCTTACCTCAAAAATATGCTCCTGTTTTCTGGCTGCAACTCATCAAATCTTAGTATCAAAGAAATATGAAGAAGAGTAAAGAAAATAGAATACAATCTAGTTGCAATTTTAAGAGACTAGTTTTTTCTGTCTTTCCATGAAAAGAGAATTCTTCTCTCTAATCTAGCCTATCCAGTATAATTTTCTGTTTTCATCACATTGTGATGGTTTTGAAATTGATGGTTTCATCACATCGTGATATATTTGAAAATATATTGATCATTCATGTCAGCTTATAAAATCAAGCTATTAATAAGGAAGGTTATTTGCCTGAACCATTTTTTTTTACATTTTTAACCATTTGTCTTATTCTTAAGAGGATAATAATTTAAATTTTTATTTTGGTTTACTTTCAAGCCTACTATTTTGGCAAAACTTATTTTCTGAATAGTCCTATTTTGCAAGCAGCTCTTACTCCTATCAGCTTAAAAGTCATCATCCTCATAAGCTCTTAATCGTACCTGAGATTACTGCAGCCCCTTGCATAATACTCAGAAGATCCTGCTTTTGGACGGTGGTGTTGGCAATTTCCAGATGTCAGATTGCACAGAAATGTCCCCAAAGCCCTTCCTCAGCAGCAGTAGGGACACTTACCTTACTGTACAAGCACCTTTGCTTGATCAAGCCTGGCAGTCCTCTCTTCTCATTCCCACCAAGATCCAATAATGGAATCCAGGAACCAACACCAATGTTTTCTTCTCTTCTTTTTGGACACTCTCTCGGTTTTTGTCCTGTGAACTTCAAAGCCACAGAGAATTTGCAACCAGGGGCCACTGACAGTTCTGTAAAGGAGAGGCAGTGGGGAGCCCAGCACTGACTGGGCCCAAACACTAAATATAAGTCTCTTCACTCGCGGGGCAGTGTTCTTCATGCTCTGAAGACAGGCGACCTTGCAGAATCTCTCACCCCACAGCTTGCCAGTCTCCACTGAAGAAAGGGTCTAACTGGACGGGGCTTCAGGATGAGGCCACCCAAAAGCCAGGAGCCATCTGTGCAGAGCAGACAAGTAGAGGCAGGTATAGGCTCTGTGAGTGTGTCTGTGTGTGTTTGCATGCCTGTGCCCAGCAGCTGTTCTCCAGTTTGGAACACACCACTCTTTGGCAGGCAGCTCTGAAACACCCTCTTGGGTAATTTCAAGTTCATGCGCACATGTTGGCCAAGAGAAGAAACTTCCCAGTCACAACCTGGGTCCCCTTCTCTGACCTGTCACTTCCCCAAATACACTGTGAACCACAAACACAGCAGTCCCAGCATCTTAGGAGCAGATGTTCAGATGGACATTAAATTGCACCTCATTTTGTACCCTGCATCCATGAACTGCTGCGAGTCTTGTTTGAGATTTAAGTAGCAAGGGCGTGACCTCTTCTTTGACAGTCATAACCCAAGGCACTGTAGAGATTCGCTATTATTAACACTGTGTTGAACTTTAACTTGAATGCCTGCCTGTTCCATTCAGTGTCACATGAAACATGAGTACCAAAGTACTGAGCAAACTTTGAAGCAACATCCAAATGTGCGGTGGCATTTATTATTGTTCAGGCTTTTGTTTTATATTATTCATAAATTGCATGCCTTAGATTGCTAAAAGTTGAAGAGTGTACTTTTCTGTAACTAGTATTAGTTGGTCCATTTGGAGCGGAAGGGGCAGGAATAGGGAACTTGTTCATTTTTTCAGCAAGTATGTATTGTGCCATTCATTGGGTATCAGGTCCTCTACCAGATAAGCCCACCACTGACCAGTGCTCAGTGTATGCCTTATCTTGTTTAATCTTCACAGCATTCCTTTATATTAGTCCTTTATTGGTGATGAAATAAGGAAACTGAAGCTTAGAGTAATTAACCTCCCTGGAGTCTCATGGATGATAAATATTAGACTGAGAATTCAAAATTGGATCTGAGTCAACCAAAACCCATGCTCTTTATTTTTAACTCTTAACCATTGAAATAACGTAAAACACAGAAAATATATAAAAATAACAAAGAATTCCCATATACATGTCTCTCGGGTTCTCCAGGTTTTGACATTTTACATTTGCTTTCTCCCTTCCTTCCATCCCTTCCCCTCCCTCTCTTCTCTTGCTCTCCCACTTCCCCTAGCCTCCCTGTATGTGTGTGTGTGTTTATATTTTTCTGAATCAATTTATATATTTTAGGGTTACTATTCTAAAAGATAAGTACAGTCTTCTACATAACCACAATCAAGTTCAGTAAATTAACATTGATAAAATATTAACTTCCAATCTATAGTTCCCATTCAACTTTTTACCAAAATAATAATAGTAATAATGTTTTAATGGGAAAAATTATTTTTTCCTTTGGTCCAGGATTATATGTTACATTTAGTTGTCATGGGTCTCCTTGAATTTTAAACAGTTCTGCAGCCTTTCCTTGCCTTTTGTGACTTGACATTTTTGAAGAGTAAAATGTTCCTCAAATTTAGGGTCAAATGATATTTCCTTGTAATAAGACAGCATTCGTGCATTCTTTTGTCAGGAATATTGTAGCACAGGGGTGTCAAACTCATTTCCACCAGGGGCCACAGCCTCGCAGTTGTCTTCAAAGGGCCGAGTGTAGAGCTCCTTGCCCCTAGTTAAGGAGTAGTTACATTCATACAGTCCTAAAATTACAGTTGGCCCTTTGAAGGCAACCGCGAAGCTGATGTGGCCCCTGTTGAAAATGAGTGTGACACCCCTGCTCTGGCAGAATTGCTGCACTCTTCTTAATCGTGTCAAGAGACACATAAATGAAGTTGGTCCATACCAGCCCTACTTGGTTAAGGTGGTACCTGCCATATTTCTCCAGTGTGAAGTTAGTTTTTCCCTTTGCAATTAATAAATGTTTGGTGCAAAGATACTTTGAGACTATAAATATATTGCTCCCAAATAAACAGTCTACTACAAGAAAGAGCTTCCCCTTCTCCCCTATTTATTTTTGTATTTATTTATATCAGTGTGTATGTGTAGATTCCTATTTTAATCAATGAGTAATGATCAGTTAATACCATTATTTATTTTGATGCCCAAATGATCTCAGATTTGTTCAGTAGGAACCCCTTCAAGCTGTGCTCTTTTGACAAGTCCTCATCATTTTCTGAGTATTTTCTTACTTTCTGGCAGAAGAAAATGTTCTATATGCATCTTGTACTTTCTCTACCAGCCTTGGAATTAGCTACATCTTCAAGAAGACCTGGGTCCATTATGGAAAGTAGTATATGGAAATCAAGATCTGGGCCTCGAGTGTGCTCACTGAATTAGAACATGCCCGTTGCTGACAGACCCTCTCAACCAAAAGAACTAGGGAATAGACCCCCACATACGCACACACCATATCTATTACTCTGTCTACGTGTATTAAATATAGTGATTAATGCATCTTGGTAGCTCCAGTTCCAATCTACTACTGTGGGAGCAGTCCAGCTGTTTCCCCTCCCCACGTCTGTAACTCCCTTACGCAGCAGTGGTTTCAGCAGCCTCAAACTCTTATTCACTCATAGCCCCTGTGTGTAACCCGTGTTCCCACCCTGCCAGCTGCTTTCTCAGTCCTGATGGTTTTCAGCTCCATCAGCCCTAGTCCCTCAAGGAAAGGGAACAGATTCTCTAAACATTCGTATTCCTGCCTACTCATGGGCAGGCAAGCAACCAAGAAGAGAAATATGAAGAAAAAATATTCCTACTCCTTTAGTGGTCATTTTTTCATAGACTCTAAACTTCTGTGAAGGTTTTACACTGAAAAAAGGTCATATCTTAGTGCCTTTCCGGCACTAACATTCTGTGAGTCTGTCAGTTGATGACTTGAAAATGACCCAGGAAAACATGACTCTTGTTTGCTCGACTCTTACTAACGTTACTACTGCAGATGTCTGGAAAGTGTAGAAAAAGATAAATAGTACTAGTTCCTGAACATATATGGTAAACGAATTTGTCCTTTTTGTTTGTTTTGATGAATTGCAAAAATTGTAAAAAGCAATCTGGGGTTCTTGACAGCAGAGCTGGATCACAGCACACCAGAAACGGTGCTCCCTAGCATGCCTCGCTTTTTCTTGACCCAGATTCCAGATCCCATCCTTCCTACGGTCCTCTCCCCACCCCAGGTGGGTTATGTTCTTCCGTGGTATTCCCAGGGCTCCCGGAGTTGAACCAGGCCTTTCCCGCAATCTCACTTTATTGCGGTTGCCAGCATACTTACCGCTCCCCTGCTAGGCTGGGAGTTCCTGACGTGCAGGGTGCACCTGCCAGTGCTGCAGCCCCAGCTCCCAGCCCACGGCCAGTGCACAGTAAATGTGTATGAACTAGAGGGAGCATCACTGACCACTTTGACCAAGTGGACAAAGGAAAGAAGGGATCCTAGAATAAAGCAATTTTGGAACAGCCCCTCAGTGAGCTGGAAGATAAAGAAATAAGAAAAACACACATATTAAACCTGTCCACCATTTTTAAATTCCTGGGTGTTAAACTTTCTTCCTAACAGACATTTACCATCAACAAAATTGGTAAAATTGACAGATTTGGTAAATCGGTAATTGGTAAAACTGTTAAACTGGTAAAATTGACAGATTTAAATGTCACATATTATCTTGTCCTTCTCGTTCTCTGCCAATGGGATTAATGACCTATACATAAAAATAAAAGGTCTAGATAATCCACAAAATATAAAAGTATCTCCAGATAAACAAGTATGTTTGGGAAAATCTGGTATAATTAGGCATGCCACTGACTTCCTTTGAAACCAACATGTACACAATGTTTTGGAATTTTACATACTTGGGGGCTTCATATTTTTCAAAAGTGAAAATGACACTAACAATTTAACTTCAAGAGAGTGAAAGAGAGATAGAGATAGATGAGGAAAACATATTCTGACCTTGGAATCTTGTTTTTGCAAATAATTTGTACTCTTCAGTTTCCAGGGGCTATTTCTTCATATACTTCAAGAATGCCAAAATACCAAGTGACAGCTGCTTAAGCTCTAAGACATTCCTCAAGTGTCCTATTTTGATGTCATTATGTAATGCTTTTCTCTTGGCATGGCTAGCATTACTCAATAGCTTTGTTGATATATATCATTGCATGGCTCTCTTCATTTTTGTGTCTATATTACTTTTCCAAATGGGCACAGATTCTCTGAAAACTAGAGAAAAAAGGAGAGAAGGAATAACTCCAGCAATATCTCAAAATGGACCAATGTTTTCTTCTTGGCCAGACGTTCCTTTGTGAACAGGAAAATATGAGTTAGAAGTCTTTATCCCTTCTCAGCCCTTCTTCTCTTTAAAAATGTTAGTTCGTTCTTGTCTTTTCATTTTCTTATAAATTGCATATCTTATTAAGAGATACTGTATCACCCTGGCCTGTGTGGCTCAGTTGGTTGGAGCATCACTCCATGGACTAGAAGGTCATTGGTTAGATTACTGGTTGGGGCGCATACAAGAAGGCAACCAATCAATGTTGCTGTTTTACATTGTTGTTTCTCTCTCTCAGTCTCTCTCTCTTCCCCACCTCCCCCTCTCTCTCTAAAAAAGAGGAAATTAAAAAATGTCCTCTGGTAAGGATTTATAAGGAGAGACTATATCAGCAAAGAACCTATTTAATTTTTCAGCTCAAAGCTTGCCTTACTAACTGTTGTCTCCGATAGCCTAAAGGACAGATGTAGACATCCGTAGGTACCCAATTTTCAACTCAGATATTTGCTGAGTGCCCTCGGTATGCCATGTGCTATGCAAGGTCTTGGTGCTATATAGATAAAATGTTACACCATCCCCTGCCTCAAAAACATTCTAATAGGACATCAAAATTCTGATTTTAATGAGCTGGTGTTATAACATATGGCTAAATGTAATTCTGCCCAAGTGTACCTGAGCTGCAGAATAGGGAAGCTGCACTTGGTGGGGGTGGGGCGGAAATATTTCAGTTGGACGCCCTGGGGGAGGAGTGGTGATTTCTGCCCGGGAAGGGCGAGGAGGACGTTCTCAGCAGAGGACGTGATGCAGGCACGTGGCAGGAGAGCACGTGCTGTGTTCAGCAGTGGCAAGCTGCTCCTCTGCCTGGAGGTCAGGGTTGCGGTGTCCGGCTTGGGATGAGGTAAAGTGCAATTTTTATTTGCTCCCAGTATGTTAAAGACCTTAGGTGCTTTGATGCTAGAAGTTGTAACTATACTCCGCGGACAGTGGGGCACCACCAGAAGTGTTTTTGCAGGAAAGCATAGTCAAGGAGGTGAAGTGGGAAACACAGCGTTTGGAACCCGATGACTTTTTCTGGGATGCTGGAATGTTACACCTGAAAAGAAACTCTGGGCTCATCTAATTTTAGCCTCTTGTTTTACTCATGAAAACTGTGTGACCTGGCTTTAAATTTCACACCACTGGGTGCCCTGTACTTAACATAAGCCTTAGAGAAGCCACAATGTCACAGCGTCCCCAGAGTAATGGCCAAGTGTAAGCAAGGCTATCCTGTGCGCTGTAGGGGCCACTAGTGTCTCTATGCACTGTTACTGATGAAGCATGCTGGGACCTCAGAGGCCAGCTGTGAGGCGCAGATGAAAAATGGGTGTCTGCTCCAGCATGGGGATGAGTGGCATAGATTACAAGTGGGTATGTCAACCCTGCAGGGAGAGCGTGAGCAGGTGGCTGCAGTATTTTTCCAGGTGCGTTGCCTGGATTGGGGCCAGATCTCAAGCACCAGCTAGGGAATGGGAAGCAGGTGACATGCAGAGATGAGAACTGTGCAAGGAAGATGAACCCCAACCCCATCCAAATAAACTAGGTGCTGAGCAACTATGGTCCTAGCAGAGAAATGAAACACACCGAGGAGAAAGAGCAATCCTAGGAGCTGAGCAAATCAGGCCACTGGAGAAAGGCAGCTGTTCACCTGGTAGACAAGCACCCGGGGCCCTGTCCAGGCTCCAGAGAGCCTCCCTAAGCAGGAAAACAATTCTAGGCTCCCTTCTGTGGTGTGGCCAGGCTCCTGGAAGCCTGCCAGACTTGGTCTTTATTGACCAAAGAACCAGACAGGGCACAGCCTGAAGACTACAGATCCTTATTTTTAGCTATTTGGCAGGGTTGGGGAGGCAGGGACAGGCACCCAGGGCACTTCTGAGTTTCCCCAACTCCATGGTCTGTCATCCCAGACTAGGGCTAAATGGCAGGGTGAACAAGGTGTCCACTCAGACCAGTTTCACACTAACTTCCCAGGAAAACATTGTGCGGTCTTCATTGTAAGTGTTCTGGTGCTTGACTTTAAGGTTCTTTTGTGATTTTTCTTAAGGAACTACATGATACATACATAAGAGCAATTCTGCTTTCAACCACAAATGAAATGAGAAAGGGCTAATCCCCCCTATTCAAAATGCATTATATGCCAAACCTGGTGGTTTCAGGCAATCCCTTTGAAACTTTCTAATTGTAGCCATAAGTTAGGTCTCCATGCTCTCAGGCTCTCTAGTTCAGGCAGGGTGGTCCTGGTTAAATGACTACATGAAAAACTTCCAGTGGAATTTGAAGCTTTACTTTAATATAACAGTATTTATGGTGGTAAAGACATAAAAATAAAATAAAAAGATGTCCCTCTTACATTGTTTCTTTTTAATTTATTATTTGCAATTTAATTCACATCTCTCCTCCTGGTAACGATGGTTTACTGCAACTCTGCTGTGCTGGGGCACTGTCCCGCACACTAGGGACACGGCGTGAAAAAGCGGATGTTATTGGTTCCAGCTGTCTTAGAGTTTTAAAGTCTATGGGACGAATCAAATAAAAACAAGTTAACAAATAAGTCCAATAATTACAATTTGTAACAGCACCAGGAGAAAAAAGTAAAAGAAAATCATGGCCTACTTTTGATGACAGAGGATACCTGAGCAGTGTGAAGGAACAAGACCAGGAGCAGTCCAGGTGTGGGAACAATAAGCAAAAGGGCTCTGAGGTAAGAAAGGAGTTCTAGGAACCCCAGGAGGTCAGTGTGACTTGGGGTGTAGTGGGGCAAGTAGGAGAACCTGGGGAGGCCAAGGGATAAATAGAAGCCCAGTCGGGGCAGGGCCTTGTGGTTTGTGATAGGGAATATGGGTGTTATTCTAAGTATAAAATCAAACTGCTGTGGAGTTTTAACCTGGAAGCTTACATACTCCTATTTACATTTGAAAAAGATCTTTCTGGTTCCTGTGGAGACCGGAAAGAGTCCGCAGTTGCTGGGGGATCCAACACTGTGGAAGCGGAAGCGGGCGAGGAACTACCAGGTCTCGCTCTGGGCTTGTCCTCAGGTTGGTGACATGAGAGAGTTCTCGGGCTCTGGGAAACCCGTCATTAATTTTTCTTTGCACTGCTTTTCCTCTAAATGCCCAGACCACTTCTCTCTTTAATAGAAACTAGAAGAAAAGATGTCAGAGGCACCATCTTCAGGTAAGCTCGGTAGGGTGCTGGCCCTGATGAGAATCCTATTTTCACAGGAATCCTCCATGTCATTTTCACTTTGCAAGTCGGTTATATTCATGCCAACTTCTTACTGTTCTTCAACTTTGCTCCTGGTATACAGAAAGTATTCAGTGCCTGTTTGTTAAGTTGATTTGGACTTGGATTCCCAGTGGCGTGAGTAGAGAGGGAGACTTAGAAAGGCTGATGGGATCTTCTTCACGTCTGCTCTGGAAATTGTATGTGTCAGTGAGTTACCATCACTCTTAAAAGAATTAATATTTTCAGTCTATGTGGATGCAGTTCAGGGGTGAATAAAATGACTGCTAGAATAAAAGGTGCTATGTACATGCAAAAAAAAAGCTTTTAAAGAGCATCTGGTTAGAGTTTAATGTGGCTGAAAACATCTCTATTTTTTTCATGTTTCAATTACGCAAATATGGCTAAAGTGTGCTTTGGAGATTTTCCAAAATAAAAATACTTGAGGTGAGAGAAATTTCAGCCCCAACAATAACTTGAAAATTGGAAGTTGGAATATCAACTGTTTTTTCAACTGTCTTAACTCTGTCACCGACGCTATGATGATTTGATTGCATGTGACAAGTCTGGTTTCTGGACACTAAACTGCACACTTCAGCTATAGGCATCAGTCTTTCCCTTCTTTTCTTTAACCATGTGTCAATTTGGGAGCAGAAACGGGAAGGATGGGAGAAAACAAGAGGTGTGGGACCTTCTCATTGGCCCCAGGTCAAAGCTGGGGACCCTGACCTCAGCAGCCCTCATGTAATTCAGGGTCTGTGGGCAAACCAGTTGCAGGGTAGCTCTCTTCCCTTCCTCACAGTCCCCTCCATCCCCCCTTGTTATTCATATGCTATTAGCTTCCTTGAACTGCAAGGATATCCCAGAAGGGGAATTACTTCCCCAAATGGCAAAGGGCCACCTGGGAGCTGTGTGGGAAGGGAAGAGCCAGCACTCGTCAGTGAGGTCATGGACATGAAGCTCTCGGTGTAGTCCCTGGTACAGAGCAGTCACTTAATGTGTGGTGACAGCAGCTGCCGCCGCTATTGTTTTTCTTATTGATGAGCAGTTTATAAGTTGATACAGTGTACATGAGTAGTCTCACATTGTCAGAGACCAGCTTTCAGATCCACTGTTTCCACTGTTTCTCACGCCCACCGACCCCTTGGGCATTCTTTAAGTAGGGGAGCTGTTGCCCTTATTTATTCCTTGTATTTTAGAGTCATTTTTGTTCATGGTACTCTTGTTATTCCAAAATCTCCATCTGGAAATTGGCATTTCTTCTTATTGCCACTGTGAATGTCTTTGTTGGGGAAAGATAAGCATTCAGAAGTTCAAAGGTACATACCTATACCATTCTAGCCATACTGTTCACGCGCTGGCTTCCTCTTCTTTCTTATACAATGGGCTGTTTTGTTACCAACTCACCTCCGGGCTTCTCGTGATAGAAGATAACTCCATTAACTTCTTCAGTCATCTTTTGCACTTTGCTAAAGAGCTCTGAGATCTCATTTTGCTGGAAAAGGAGGAGCACGATACATCTGATCCCCCACTTAAAGAGGCAGGAAGTCATTTTACTTATGGGCCTGGGAGACATATCTATTTATAAAAGAAAGCTATTTCTCTGACTGTTTGCTGTCTTCTACCTGCCCCCGAGCCCACTCTTGGAAGTCCTGGCTGGGCATCTCTCTCAATGAAATAAATATTGTAATGGGTCAAGTAATTAGCGAGCAGAATGATGCTGAGGCTGTAACTTGACTCTAATTGCTGACCTCAGAGAATTAATTTCATATGACATAGCACCTTAGCAGTGTGCTGGCTTAGAAGTTTCCATTCGTCTCTCCCTTTCAGCCAGATTGCTTGTTCTATTTCTGGGCTTGTCGTGTCCGTGGGTCAGATGGCCCCGACTCTTCCTGTGGATGGAAGGGGCATACCTGACTTGGATGTATTTTCTGCATATATAAATTATAAAAAGGAAAAACTCTGTGTCTGTTCCTTGGCATAGAAGTAAGGGAAACAAGAGGGTTGAGTGAGGAAAGTATAAAATAGCCAATGTAAATAAAGCCTGGCCATGTGGCCTGAATGCAGCAAGATGTGCAGCATGGGAAATGGCATTCAGGAATAATGGTTTTCTGTACTAAAAACAGTCATCAGGAACATAGCACGTATCAGATCCTGTTAATTTTTGCCACCACGTCCTAATCACGAAGTCAAAACATGTCACAAAGTTAAATAAAACATCTCTATGAAGACCTGTTTATTTCTGCCGCACCCTGGGTGGGGTTTTTTTGTCTCTTCCCCTTCAGCAAGTATGGAAATAGTCACTGGTCCCATCTCCCTGGGTCCTGAAACTATTTCAACAACTGATGACTTCAGCAGGGTCTTACCTGCTTTGATTTCCATAAATGGAGTTGCTACAGGGGTTTGGAGACTGTTGGATACTGACAAAAGTCTGTGAGACCCAGCATCACTTCCCCCAGCCCCGAGTTCAGCTTTCATTGAGTATGTTACACAAGAGGTTTAGTCAAAAAGACGAAAGCCCATGTCATCTTCGGACTCCTCAGATTCTTCTTTCTTTACTTCCACTTTCTTCTGAGCTGGGGCAGCAGTGGTGACAAGGGAGGGACCTCCTACCGGAGCCACACCAGCTGCTGGGGCAGGTCCACCAGCTCCCACCTTGTAGATGAGGCTCCCCATGTTGACATTGGCCAGAGCCTCTGCAAACAAGCCTGGCCAGAAAGGTTCAACATTTATACCAGCTGCTTTAATGAGGTCATTGATCTTATCCTCCACACCGTCACCTCATCATCAAGCAGGATAAGGGCTGAGTAGGTGCAGGCAAGTCCCGAGAAATGGAGGCCACCGTGTGAGCGAGTGCAAAGGCGAGCGCTGCTGGGTGCAGCGTTAGTCCCCGGGTGCACTGAGAGCTTTACCCCAGAGCAACCTTAGCTTCCTCAGAAAGAGTCAGCACCTTACCAGCAGCTGAGGAAAGGGGCCAGAATCACCTTTTAAGACTTAGTTCAAAGCTCTTAAATTATCAAAGGGAGTTGCTGTGTATCATGACCTCTGTTGTATTTATTCAAACATTAAATCATCGTCTTTCCGAGAATTGATTGTGTAGTAGTGGTTTTAGCCTATGGCTACTCCCATGGGTTTGAAAGTGTCTGATATGCACCAACAGGTCTTCACCTAAAGAGAGTAGAGTTCTCTCCTCCTCGTCCTTCTACTGCTGCATGCTCTGCACATGGCATTTTAAATGTATATCACAAGATTTATTATTGGAAAATATGTTGATTTGATTAAGAAATCAAAAAATACTATTCCTCTTAAGAAGAAAATGATAAGATATGGTACAGAGGTGTTGCTTACAGCTGTAAGCAAACACCCTAAGACATTGTATGCTGTGAAAGACAAGCCAAGACCACGGGATACCTATTTTTTATTGAGGTATCATTTAAATTTATTGAAGTACTCAGTAAATCTTAAGTGTACTTTTCAATCAGTTTTGACCAAGACCTAGGACATTTCAGTCACACTTGAAAGTTCCCTGAGATCCCTTCCCAGTCAGTCCCTACCCCATCCCACCCCGTGTACAAGGCAACCACTGCTCTGCCTCTGTCATTCTGTGCCGACGCTGCCTACTCTAGCAGCTCATACGAATGGAATCGTACAGGGTGTACTTCACTGTGCCCTGCCTTTCTTCGGTACTGATTTTGAGACTTACCCATGGTGTTGCATTTACCAGTAGTCTATCCCTTTTATTACTCAGTGGTATTCCATTATTCAAATGCACCATAGTTTATTTATCTGAATTCCTGTTGATAGGCATCTCTCACATTGTATTTTTTATTTTAAGTTATCATACAGTAAAATTAGTCTGTTTTCCTTTTGACGTACAGGCTTTATGAATTCAATGCCCACATAGATTTCTGTGACCGCTGCCACAATCAGTACTATGCACACAGTTGCATCACTTTAGAAAACTCCCTAATGCTGTCTCTTTCTAGTCCCACCCTCCCCCCTAAACTACCTCCTCCCTTCATATTTGTTCTCTATCACTACAACAGCATGTTGCATTTTAATTACTTAGGCACATCTGTCATTCTCACTTGCCAGCTTCTCAGAATAAGGACCATATCTTATTCATCTCGCTTCCTCTGGGCTTAGCACAGTACCAGGTAAATAGCAGGTGCTCATTGAATATTTGAAGGATGAATGAATTGCTGTCCATGTGGCCACATAATGAGTCCTTTCATAATTCTTAAGAGGGAAGGGGAAGTAGAAAACTAAAGGAAACCAACATTTTGTTCTTTTTAAGAAAATCTTGGGTCCTTCTTTGACAATAATGATTTTATGATTTGAAAACATTCTAAAGAGTGCTGTCTGGTAATTGCCACCTGAGAGAATATGTTTAGTTACACAAAATGAGTAATCACCCATAAAAGGAGTTCAGCAAATGTTTAATTATACTAAATATATCACTGCTGGTTAAGTTTGAACATGGAAATTAAAAGGAATGAGTTTAACATGGTTCTTTGTCTACTTACTACCTATTTTTAAGTGTATTCCAGAACTCTAAAATTCTCCTCCAGAGTCTTCAATATATTTCCCAGGCATTCTTAGCTCTACAGGGATTCTCTACACTGTGTTTAGAGAAATTCAATATTCACACTTACTTTTGAATGACATTTTGGTTTCTATATGTTCTCCTAAACCAGTGTCATCTTTATCTGAAATTTATTTTAATAAATCCATTATTATTGCAAGTGATACTTGGTTCTTGTCATTAGTGCCTTCCCTGGGGTATATTCAGTTCCTTTCAGCTTCAACTTTTCTTTTTTTCCTTTCAGTGTTTATTGGTGTTTCCTTTTGCATTCATCACAATGCTGAAATGACTCTGTATATGTACTTTTCGTCCCCTTAATTTCACCCGCCGAGACATTATCTCTTACGAACTGAGCCCTTTGTCAACTCCACATCGCATTTCAAGCAAATACATTTTCTCCGTATGTGTAGCATATACTCCTGAACCCTGTAGCCACTTCCTTTTTTAAAGCAGAAATGGAGAAACAGCTGTTTCTCAGTTCCAATAAAGTGTGTCCTGTTTTATCAATCATGCTGGACAGCTCTGTTTTGATGTCTGCAATATTACTTGGTCCTTGAAATTGTGAGTTTCCTGGACCTGAATTTCCCTCTCACATCTGGGGAAGAAAGATTAATTCTACTAGATGTTTCGATGTGTTACACAGGCCCTGAGGTCTTCTCTGTAGTTTGTCTTGGTAGCTACTGAAGGGCTCACGTGAAAGAAATTCCTTCTTCCTTGTAGCACAACAAAGTTTTTAACTGTTAAGATTGATATTATGTGGTCGTCTTATCCTGTGTTTCAGGAAATGTTGTTTGACTATATCCTCCAGATTCTCTGCTACATGCAAAGCACACAGGGATGAAAAGACACCCAGCTCCCAGAGAGCCTGCAGTCCAGGAGGGAGGACAGATGCAGTATGATGACTGGTCTAACTAAGTGATGCCTGAGCTGTAACAACTACCTAGAGGAGGAGTTGGCAAACTGTGGCCCAGGGGCTGGCTGCCTATTTTGTATATAAAGTTTTATTGTAATACAGCCATGCCTACTCATGTATATATTTTCAGTGGATGGTTTCATGATTCAATGTGTGGAGATTGTGTGGCCCACAAGCCTAGTGCTAGAGTAGTCACTATTTGGTCCTCTAGTAAAAAAATTTACCAACTTCTGTCTTAGGAGAAGGAACATGAGAAAAGTGTATGGTCATTAAAGAATAGGGCAGGGGAGGACGACTTGGAGAATGCCAGGATTTTTAGGGATAGGTGAAAGAAGACAGTGTGCAAAGTGATGTTTGAGAACCAAACCATAGTATGCCAGAAAACAAAGGAGGAGTGTCAGAAAGTTGAGGGTCAACAATATTGTCAAATGTCCAGAGCAATCAACTAAAATGATGGTTATAAGGACCATGTCCTGAGAATTAACTTGTGTGCCAGACTGTGTGCAGAGCAATTTACATTCATATCAGGATTCCATGTAACAGCCTTATAAGGTATGAACTATTAATACCCCCATCGTATAAATGAGGAAATTAGGGCACAGAATGAGCAAGTAACTTTTCCAAGGTCACACAGCTGATAAATGGCAGAGAAGGCGTTTTAATGCAGGCAGCCTGATTCTAGAGAGCCTGTAATTTTAATCCTCGTGCCATATTGATTTGACATTTAGGGAACCATATGATGTCCTTTGCAAGATTAATCTCAGTAGCATGATGAAAGTGGAAGATGGCTTCAAATAAGTGATAATGATGTTTGCCGTGGGCTATGCATTGGTCTAAGAGTTTTAAACCAATTCATTTTATCCTCTTGACAACCTCATTATATAAGGAAACCATGGCACAGGAGAGTGAGTTTACTTATTCTAAGCTGAAGAGCTATTGAGTGACAGAGGTGTATTCGAACATCTGGAGCAAAATTGCTTACCCTCCACACCTACATCCTTACTGACCCTCATCTATCCCTGGCACTTTCCCAGCTCTTTCAAAGGTTATGACCTGAATCTGGAGCTCCCTCTCTAGCTACTCACTGCACCCTAATGTGGTAGCCATTAGGAATATAAAAAAGAAGGAAACTCAATATGTTTTTTAAAGTAATATTATCATATGGTGCCCATAGAAGACTCAGAGGCAGATCAGTGGAACCAGATCTTAGTATATGTATGCTTTGTGTTTTTATTTATTTATTTCAAAGAGTTTATTGATTTTTTTAAGAGAAGGAAACATTGATTTCTTGTTACACTTATTTATGCATTCATTGGTTGATTCTTTAATGTGCCCTGACCACGGATCAAACCCACAACCTTGGTGTATCGGATGACACTCCAACCCAATTACCCAGCCAGGGTGTATGCTTTCCATTTTGATGAAATGGAAATTCTATGATACGACAGTGAGGAAGGGAAGCATCATTCAGGAAGATGTTAGGGCAGTTGATTAAATATTTGGAAAAATAATAAGTTAGAGTTCATTTTATACCATGCAACAAAATAGACTTCATAGGATTGAAATTAAATTTTTTAAAAAATTATTCCAATTTTGGCCTTAGCTGGTGTGGTTCAGTGGATTGAGCACTGGCCTGTGGAACAGGGGGTTGCCAGTTCAATTCCCAGGCAGGGCACATGCCTGGGTTGTGGTCCAGGTTCCCAGTGGGGGCAGGGGTGCAAGAGGCAACCACACATTGATGTTTCTTTCCCTCTGTTTCTCCTTCCCTTCCCGTCTGTCTAAAAATTAATAAAGTATTTTTTTATTTTAAAAATATTAACCCATTTTTTAAAAAAATAAAATTTAACCATTATTTGAGAACCGAATCATTAATGTGGACATTGATTGCTGTATTATAATGTTATTGTCCAAACTGCTTTGCTCACTTGAGTTTCTGTATCTATTTATTTTTATAGTTTTCTCTTCTCTCCCTCTATTTAAGGATATGCACTATCACTTTTTGCTTCCCTCAAATCTCTGTCTTTCAGAACCTGTGTTCTTTCTTATAAATTACTGCCTTTACTATCAAGACTTTCTGATAATAAAACAATAATATTCATTATAATAATTTGTAAGAAAACTAGATAAAAGTACTTGTTTTGGAATGGGGAGAACTTTTCTAAGCATAATGGCAATGAAAAAATAGGATATGTTTGATCTCATTACAATTTGAAACATCTGTAGATCAAAACTAATTTTAAAATTAACCTTAACATGAAAAGACTCATTAATTGATAAGGAAAACATTAAAACCCTTTTTGATAAATGAACAAAGTTAAGTACATTCTTTTCATAAGAGGAATACATGCAGCAGATAAAAACAGGAAAATATTTACCCTCAAATGAACACAAATTAAAGTGCAGTATCATTTTAACCTCTTAGCAATGTTTAAAAATTCAATATTTGTGGAGGGTGTTGCAACAGGTATTTTTACACATGTTGATGACTTGAAAATTGATCCAAAACCTTTTGTAAATATTTTCTAAGTTAAAACCCTTAAGAACATGCATAAAATTTTACAATGTATTTTCTTCTGGAAATCTATTGTAGTCAGAAATACATAAAATGTTACAAATATCTATTACAACATATTTGCAAAGGCAAAATTTTGGAAATAATCTAAGTAGTGATAAAAGAACAAGTAAATGTAGTGTAGGCAAACAGTGTTTTGTCATACAGCCATTGAAAAAGTTTTCCAAGACTAGTAGATGTGGGAAAGTGCTCATGATGGAATAGGAAAGTATTGGTCTAGGCTATGTAATTCCCGATCTGTGAAGTTGTGTGCATATGTGTCCATATACATACATATATTCATATGCACAGAGAAGAAAAAGGTAGAAGTAAATGTGTCAAAATTATAATACATTTATTTTTATAGTGGGACCATCTTGTTAAAGTGGTACTATATTTTTGTTTCTTTTTACTTTATTTTCTCAATCTCTGCAATTAGCACGTTTATAGCAGGGAAAAGGGTAAAAAAAATTAACAATGACCCCATCAAATTGGTAGTATAATATTGACAATTCGAATCTTATTTTAGATTTTAGTCTCTCTTAGTTATTTACCTGTTTATTTATTAGACTGTCACATCTCAGCTTTATCCT
This sequence comes from Carollia perspicillata, assembly GCA_004027735.1. NCBI lineage: Eukaryota > Metazoa > Chordata > Mammalia > Chiroptera > Phyllostomidae > Carollia > Carollia perspicillata. Next base: position 34,692 of record PVKM010002932.1, read on the forward strand.
ACACCGTCGTGTAAAAGCTCCGAGCTGTGGCTCCTGAAGGCCCTTCCGAGCACAAAGCCCTCTCTGTATGTTTCCCATGTAGCGGGTGATTGTGTGACGGGTAACTGTCTCTAAGCCTAGTTTGCCAGTAAGAAACTTTAAGGATGGAGTAGTAAAGTACCTGTCCTAAGCTACAGAAAAAGGCAGTGAAGATCTCGCTTTTTCCACTGAGGAGCTACGTAGGAAAGTTAAGCATTCTGAAGCAGGGCATGTGAACATTACACCCACTTTTAACAATTCACAAAAGGTACATTAAGGGCATACATTAAGTAATGTAATAGGAAGTTGAAGTCTCTGTGAAGGCTGTAGGGCAGTCTTAATAGAAACAGTGTGCTTTTCCATTGTAACATTTCTCTTCCTTGGGGTCACACTTTATAGCAAGAGTGAGTGTGTAGCAGCTCTAACTGCAGCCTCAAAGGCTTTTTCCTTATGAGATTTCTGTTCAGAGGACATGATGTAACTCACCCATATAACAGGCCATGTTCTCCTATATATATTTTTAATTTTACCTTATGCCTCTGTACTTCAGCATTCCACCTCACTCTGGAAATTTTGACTTGTCCAGGGATACAGCATTTTTAATAGAAATTGGCCTGAACCAGAAGAGAATCATAAATCACAGCAGTATGACTTCAGTTCACAAATGGGAAAACACAAAAGTTGGAACTAGGATTTAAGCCTTCTAGGACCTCCTTCATCACTCCTCTCCACCGACACTTCCAAAAATGTGCACACAGAGGACTGTTCTGGAGCGTTACAGTCGTGCTACATGGGGCAGAGGTCAGGGGTCCGA
>PVKM010002932.1:35623-61061 GCA_004027735.1 Carollia perspicillata
ATTAAGAGTAGACTCTGAATCAAGACTGCCTAGATCTACACCCTGGCACTGACTTTTATTAACCTTGGGCAAGTGCCTCAGGTTTCCACCTCTGAAAAACATTATAATAATAGTACCTGTCTCATAAGATTGATGTGAGAGTTGAATGTCAGTGTATGTAGAGCATTTAGAAAAGTGTCTTGCACAAAATATGTTAGACATATTATAATCATTATTAGTTTATTCTAGGAACAGAGAATTTATATAGCACTGCTTCCCAGCGTATCAAGTATACTCAACCAATTAACACAACAGTTCTATTACCCAAAATGCCACTGCCGGCATTAATGGCTCTTCCCCGAACTCCAGCTACACAAGGTGACCAGAAAAGGTGACATGGAAATTACTCATAGTTTGAAAACTGCCCCCAAATATAGTAGCTCCCCACTCTTCCAAGGGGGGTATGTTCTAAGACTCCCAATGAATGCCTGAAACCTCAAATAGTACTGAACCCTATATGTGCTATGTTTTTCTATACATACCCTTTCACTTAAAGGCTCCTCTTTGTCATATCAAATTGCCAGCATCACTATCTTTGTGGCTTGGGACCATTATTAAGTAAGTAAGTGTGACTTGAACGCAAGCACTGCAGTGCAGTGCTTAGACCCAGCCAGAGGATCTAAGAGCGGAGGACTCTTCACTCAACGGCTGAATGACTGTTGGGTGGATAGAGTGTGCAGTGCAATCAATACACAGGACAAAGGGCTGCTTCCTGTCCTGGGAAGGGTGGAGCAAGGTTTCACAGTCCTGCTCAGAACGGCGCACGATTTAGTGCTTATGGATTACTTATTTTTGGACCACGGCTGACCCTATGTAACTGAAACTGTAGAAACTGAAACCATGGATAAGGAAGGACTACTGTCTATAAATGTTCCAACATTGAAAACAAACTAGAAAGGAAGAAGGGTGGAGCTCTCACACTCAAGACTAAAGTTGAGGTCCTGCTGCTCAAACTGACTTATCTAATTTCTTGCCTTAAGCTAAAATTAAGTAGGATAAAAGAAAAATGCCTATTGCAGAAAGACAGCATGTGGGTAGCTGTTCTTCCTGCAAAGTTGTCCTCTGAGAGCTGTATGGTCTCCAGTGCATTGCTGTAATGTAAAGATAAGACAGGTCCTGTAGCACCTTGATACCTGGCATCCAGGGCCCCTCCACTGGCACTGCAGCCAGGCTTAAGTGTGAGCCTTTCCGCAAGAAGTCAGGCTCCTGTGGCGCTGGGTGCTTTGTTCTGATTTGGACTGATGATTCCTGAGGATGCTATCCTATGTACATTTTTAGAAATTAGTAAATGAACTGTTACTAACCCAGAAGTCAAAATTTTGAAAAACAACACTCCAGATTTAATTCTGCTGACATGTAACTGGTGACACAAATCTTGTAGTGTTTAAGCTCCCCACATAAAGTAGGTGAAACATTTTTCTTCAGTCATGTATTTTTTTAACTTTTTTGTTTTATTTTAATTGTTATTCAAGTACAGTTTTCTGTCTTTTACTCCCATCCCAGTCCACCCCCCGCAGTGTTCCCCACCTCCCTCCCATTTCCACCCCCCTTAGTTTTTGTCCATGTGTCCTTTATACTTGTTCATATAATCCCTTCCCTTTTTCCCCTGAAATGCCCTCCCCTCTCCCCTCTGGTTACTGTCATCCTGTTTTCTATTTCAATGTCTTTGGTTATATTTTGCTTGCTTGTTTGTTTCGTTGCTTAGGTTCCTGTTAAAGGTGAGATCATATGGTATTTGTCTTTTACTGCCTGGCTTATTTCACTTAGCATAATGCTTTCCAGTTCCATCCATGCTTTTGCATTGAGATGACCTTACCGGTCTTGGTATTTTGTCTTCTTTCAGAGTTTCAGAAACTATAAAGCAATTCCAGTTTAGAGTTTTGCCATCTTATTCCAGATTTTCTAACTTTAAAGTTTTCTGTGGGAACTGGCAACATATTTTGTAAGACAGGTCTGGATCCATTGCTAGGAGCATCTTTACCTGTGAAAAAAAACTTTTTGGGAAGTAGATCAGGCTGTAGCAGTTGACACTAGAAATGGAAAAATTAAAGGTGGTAATAGATTCCCTCATTCCCCATTCCAGTTCAGAATGACAACAAAATTTCTGATAGAACCAACTCACATTCAGAAATACTTGTTTTGTGAAATCTTTTGGAGAGAGGGAGACTCAGGCATCTTAAAGAGCCTAAGAGAGGGAAGAGATAGATCATGCCTAGTTTCTTGCCAGATATGGGAGTACAAAAGCAAAAAGGAAAAGATTGTAGCTAGGAAGAACAAAACAAAACTGGAGAGGTTTTGCTAGTGTAAAGCCTGATGAACCACCACAGCCTGCAAAAGACTTTGAGTAGTTCAGTGTTCCCAAACCTGGACCTGGGACTGCATAGCCAGAAAAGGCTGCGAGACTGATGTCTGAGCCTGCCCTAGCTTCTCTGAGCAGCCCCTTCAAAGCAGCCAGAGGGCCTGCATTAGGCATCACAAACTTGGCCTTGGATTTTCTGTTCCTCCTGCCACCTGTCACTGAATTCTTCATTTGTACACTAGATCCTAGTCTTCTTTTCTCCACATTTTCCTTTCTCAGTGAAAATTGTGGCTACTCAGAAGGTCTTTACAAAGGAGGTGAAACTTGAGTTGAATTTAAGAGGAAAGAGTAAGATTTTGATAGAAAAGCAGTAATGACAAGGTAAAAAGGAGAGGTGGCATTCTGAACAGTTAAATGAGAGATACATTTATAGACAGTATGAGTGCTTTCTGGTTTCGACTAATTGATTATAAGCCCTTATTCTTTGGTCATGGCATAGCTGTAATAATTATTTTGAAGAGTGTATAGAAGCAGTAAAGGATGGAACACGACCATAGGTCCTCCCCTCCACTCCTCTCCTATCTTCTCCCCTCCACTGCCCTGTGTTCTGGTTTGCTGGCTTGGCCTTAGGACCTTCACTAAGCTCACTCTTCACAGAGTCCTGTTCTTTGGAATGTGGGAATTGTATTCTTTTTTAGTGATGCTGGTGGGAGTCCCTTAATGAGCTGGGAACATGGTTCTTAAAGAGTAGTTCCCAGCCCTGCCTCTCCCGGCCAAATAAAACATTCTGACTCCAAGGGATGAGTAATTTTAGCAAAACACTTTAGACTGTTGAAGTACAGCTGGGTCTCCAGCATTAGTTTTCAGTGTGTATAGTTCAATTTCTCAGAGAACAGCTGACCACCTCTAGAGATACAGAATACCCCTTTAATAAGTGAAATTGAACTACATTAAACAAGAACAATTTTTTAAAACTGGGTCACAACATTATAATAAAAGGAACAAGTCAACCAACAGAAAGTTTAAACTATTCTCAACTTGCATGCACCTAATATACCATAATGCTTATTACATCAGAAAAAGGAAAACTTAGTGGGCTAAATACCCAACTTCAAAGGTTATAAAATCAATAGAGTAAACCTTAAGAAAGTAAAGAACATTAATTAGCGTAATAGAAGTCAAAAATGTAACACAAAGTATCTATAAACAGAGAACCTGTTTTTTCTTAAAGCTTTCTCTAAGGTTGAGCAAGAAAAAGGAAGATGCAATTTTTAAAATGGGAGAAAAGAAAAGGAGATATAGCTACATGTAATGAGCAACTCTTGCTGATGAATTTGAAAAGTTAGAGAAAACAACCAATTACCTAGAAAAATATCACCCAAACAGTGAAAAATAACTAGAAAAAATGAATAATCATATAATCATTAGAAATTGAAGCATTTCTTAAACAATACTCCCCCTCCCCCACTCCCCAACACAAAACACCCTGAGGACTTCCAGTCAAGATGGAAGCATAGGTAGACATGCTTTACCTTATCACACAACCATAGAAAGAAGTACAACCAGATCTCAAAAACAAATAATACCCAGAACCATCAGAAAATCAAGCTGTATGGATGGCCAACACCAAAGATTTAAAGAGGCCACATTCATCCAGACAGGTAGGAGGAATGGAGTCGTGAAGCCAGGGTGGAGAGGACACAATAAGGCACAGAGGCTGTAGAAGCAACAGCAGAACAGGCAGTCCCACATTCATATGTGGTGAATAAAAATTGGGAGAGATACCTTGGGAGTGAGTGATCCCAGCCCCAGGCCAGACCACACAACCCAGGGTTCCAGCACCAGGAAGATAAAACCCCCATTACCTCTGGCTAATAGTGGGTGTTAGGGCAGCAAAAGAAACTGACAGATTTTCACCACCTGAAAGGGCCCGTATGGGCTTAGAAGGTACACAAACTCCACAGTAGCAGCTGGAAGGGCACCAATCACATACAGGAGGTGAGTGAAGTGGGGCATACTGAAAGTGGGACAATGGCCTGGCAGTCCTCTAGAAGCCAGGAGTGGCACTGACCCTCTATGAGCCCCATAGCCCCCCACACACACACTGCCACAAAGTAGTGAAGCAGATTGCCCCACCCTGGCAATTACCTAAGACTCTGTCCCACACAATTTACAAGTGCCTTTTCTGTATAGGCCACACTACTAAGACAAGGAGTAAAAGCAGCTTTTCTTAATACACTGACACAAACACAGGGAGGCTGCCAAATTGAGGAGGCAAAGAAATATTGCCCAAATGAAAGAACAGAACAAAACCCCAGAAAAAGAACTAAGTGAAATGGAGATAGCCAACCTATTAGAGTTTAAAACACTGGTGATCAGGTTGTTTGGAGAACTCATTGAGTATGGCCACAAAATAAAGGAAGAAATGAGGAATACATTAAGTGACATAAAAACATACAGGGAACCAAGAGTGAAGGGAAGGAGACTGGGATTCAAATCAATGATTCGAAACAAAAGGAAGAAATAAATATTCAATCAGAACAGAAAGAAGATACGAGAATTCAAAAAAATGAGGAGAGGCTCAGGAAACTATACAACAACTTCAAACATGCCAACATCCGAATTATAGGACTGCCAGGAGGATAAGAGGAAGAGCATGAAATTGAAGACTTATTTGAAAAAATAATGAAAGAAAACTTACCTAATTTGGTTAAGGAAACAGACATAGAATTCAAGGAAGTACAGAGAGTCCCAAACAAGTTGGACCCAAACAAGACACATCATAATTAAAATGCCAAAGGTTAAAGATAAAGAGAGAATCTTAAAAGCAGCAAGAGAAAAGCAGTTAGTTACTACAAAGGAGTTCCCATAAGACTGTCAGCTGATTTCTCAAAAGAAACTTTGCAGGCAAGAAGAGGCTGGCAAGAAGTATTCAAAGTGATGAAAAGCAAGGACCTACAACCAGATTACTCTATCCAGCAAAGCTATCATTTAGAATGGAAGGGCTGATAAAGTGCTTCCCAGACAAGACAAAGATAAAGGAGTTCATCATCACCAAGCCATTATTACATGAAATGTTAAAGGGACTTATTTAAGGGAAAGAAGACCAAAACTATGAACATTAAAATGACAACAAACTCAAAACTATCAACAACTGAATCAAAAAACAAAAACACACTAAGCAAACAACCAGAACAGGAACAGAATCATAGATATGGAGATCATTGGAGGGTTATCAGGGGGAAGGGGGAGAACAAGGAAAAGGTGCAAGGAATAAGAAGCATAATTGGCAGGCACAAAATAGATAGGGGGAGGTTAAGAATAGAATAGGAAATGGAGAAGCCAAACAACTTATATGTATGACCCATGGACATGAACTAAGCGCAAGGGACATTGCTGGAGGGAAGGGGGGTACTAGGCAGATGGGGCCAAAAAGGGAAAAATGGGACAATTGTAACAGCATAATCAATAAAGTATACTAAAGAAAAAGCCCACTCTGCTTGTTTTACTGACAGATTTACCAAGTGTCAAGGAACAGGTTAATCTCAACTATACTATTTCAGAGGATAGAAAACAAGTAGATATTTCCAACTTCCAATATAACCTGAAGACTTAAACTAGACAAAGAATAGTACTAGAAAGTAAAACTATGTCATCCTCACTTTTAAACATTGATGGAAAAAAGTCTAAATAAAATGCTAGCTCCCCCCAAAGGAATTATTAAAAAAAGAAATATATAATGACCAATTGGGATTTATCCTAGGAATAATATCCTATCTTTACAATTCATCACACTAACAGAATATAGGGAAAAAAACATATGATCATCTTAATAAATGTAAAAACAAAAGTCACTGCATTAAATTTAACATATAGTCATGATTTAAAGGAATTAAAAGCCCTGGCTGGCGTAGCTCAGTGGATTGAGCACAGGCTGCAAACCAAATGGTCACAGGTTCAATTCCCAGTCAGGGCACTTGCCTGGGTTGCAGGCCAGGTCCCCAGTGGGGGCCACACAAGAGGCAACCACACATTGATGTTTCTCTCCCTCTCTCCCTCCCTTTCCCTCTCTAAAAATAAATAAATAAACAAGTAAATATCTTTTAGAAAATAAAATAAATAAAGGGATAAAAATGAATTGGCAAACAAGGAATAAAAGGAAACATCATTACAACTGGATAAAGGTGTAGTACATACAGGGTAGGCAAAAGTAGGATCACAGTTGTTCATACAGAAAACAATACAATAGATAATAAATAGTAATACAAGAATAAACTCTGTTTTGCACACTAATAACTATGTCTATTTTTTCTCACCCTGCATACATAGTGGAATATTACCTGACCATAAAAAATGAAATTTACCATTTGCGACAACGTGTATAGACCTAGACAGTTTTATGTTAAGGGAAATAAGTCAGACAGAGAAAGAAAAATACCACATGGTTCCACTTATTTGTGGAATCTAAAAAGCAAAATAAACAAACAAACAAAACAAAAACAAAGGCATAGATACAGAGACAAAAAACTGATGGTTGCCAGATGGGACGGAATTTGGGAGACTGGATAAAAATGTGAAGGGATTAACTATAAATTGGGAGTTAAAAAATAGTCACGGGAATGTAAAGTATAGCATAGGGAATGTAGTCCGTAATATTGTAATAATTATGTATGGTGCCAGATCACTTCATAAGTTACGTAAATGTCTAACCACTATGCTGAACACGTGAAACTAATGTAATATTCAATGTCAACTATAATTGAAAAAATCAAAAATTTAAAAAAAGAAACATTACTAGGCTGTAAGAGGCATCTTTTCATGCAGGGCTATATTAAGATTGTGGACTCTAGGTTTAGGTTTAGTATACCTGGGATTCAGTCCTACCCCTGCCAATTACTAGTTGTGTTATATTGTATAATTATTACAAATTGTTTATGAGAGTTAGCTTCTATTATTTTTTTAAGTGAGGTTTATTGACAAGTAATTTACATATAGTAAAATTAACCTTTTGCCGTGTACAGTTTTATAAGCTTTGATTAACTCATAGAGTTGTGTGGCCACCACAACAATTTAGAGAACACCACCCTGCCAGAGAGCTCCCATCTCCAGTGCTCAGTGACTGCTGATCTGTTTTTTGTCCCTATGGTTTTAAATAAACTGGAGCGTTACATAAATGGAATCACATATCATGTGGTCTGTTGAATCAGTCTTCTTTTGTTTAGGATTAGGCTTTTGGAACTTATTCATGTTGTGTGTTTTAGTAATTTGTTTTGTGAGAACTAATAAGAGAGGATTTAGTAGGTTACTCACAGGGCAGATCTAGGCCTTTGTGAATCTCGAAGCTTATACGATTTGGGGTCTCTCTCTTAGAAAAAGAATATAAAATTACTGATATAAAATTAGGTATGAGAAAAGTTATTTTAAATAAGAAATCACAACTGTATTGTTAAAAACAAAGGAATTCTGAAAATTTGTATTTTATTCACCTCATTAAATAAGAAATTAGCCCGGCTGGTGTGACTCAGTGGATTGAGTGCCTGCTTGCAAACCTAAGGGTCACCAGTTCGATTCTCAGTCAGGGCACATGCCTGGGTTGTAGGCCAGGTCCCCAGGAGGGGGCACATGAGAGGCAACCACACAATGATATTTCTCTCCCTCTCTTTCTCCCTCCTTTCCCCTCTCTCTAAAAATAAATAAATAAAATATTGAAACAAAATAAGAAATTAAAGATATGATTTATTTAAAAACTATATAAACTACACCATCTATTCGTACAGGAAAGATCTTCCATTTTGAATAGACAAAAATTTTCTGCTTAGTTTTACATTTTTGATGATTGGAAGAATTTTTCACTGACTAGTTTCTGGTTCTGTGCATGCCAAACCTGGCTTCTCCTCCACCTCCCACATGGCTCTGAGATGAGTGCTACAGGCACATTCGTCTATGACCCACAACATCTGGTCCCGATCTCTTTGTAGCAGGGTGTCAGTTAGCACAGGGTGGAAGGATTGTTTATTCCTTGAAGCAGTCCTACCCTAGGACAGCTAACAATAATTTAACTATAGACTGTATGGCTGTGAACCATGTAATATCCCATCGTAGTCACACTAAATGTGTGTTCAATCAACTTCCTCTGTATCCCCAAAAGTTTCAATCCCACCCCGACACCACTCACTAGGGATATGTGACAAAGGAGAATTCTGACTGGAAATAGACAGCAGTCTTACCATATTGCAGTTAAAATACCTTTCTTTTGCAAATTTTTAAAGAAAATTTGACTCTATGATTTATTGCCAGGGTTCCTCCCAGAACCTAGAAAGGGTTCATGCAAGCAAGTACTTGGAAGCTTAAGGAAATTGCTGGGAAATTGGACTTGGTATTTCTCATCAAGAGGACGTAGACAGGATTGAGGGAAAGGAATCTTTTAATCTCAGCCTGCCCTTTTTGCCATATATTTAAAAAAGAACGGTGTACTTAAGTACTTTTTTGGAAGAATTCAACAGATTTTTATCTTTTTAAATATTTTAAAGTACACTCAGTGATTTGGAGACTAGGAGGCACCGTCTTGGTGGCTCCATTCCATGGGCTCAGTCGGCCACTGGGTCTGATTGGTACAGGTCTGGTGTCACCTCCTCACATGCCAGCAATTCCAGAGCAACCCTGGTGCTGGACCCAGGCTGGGTAGCTTGGGTCTCCATACTTTTCTCTCAGTATTTTCTTAATGGAAATCACAGGACTAGCATCCTTAATTCAGGAAACCACTTTACTCTTTTGGAACCAAAAAACAACTAATATATTCAATCTATGGTGATATGAGATGATGTCATTTTATATATTAAAAGGTTGCAGATGAAATAATTTTTTGGAACAAGAAGTAACTCAGATTCAGAGCACTTGATTAACAAGGTATTTTAAATATTTCCCATGGGTTTTTGTTGTGTAAGAGTCACATACCTTTAAAATGTGCTATTTTCAGCTAGATTGCTTAAATACAGATGGGGTACACTTCAGTTTTCAGACTCTGGGCAACAGAGAAATACAGAATTAAAAAAAAATTAAAGAGCATCGCTTGATTTTTAAATATTTATGGGTTTCATACTGACAGTTACCTATTTGTATTTCATCCTTCTTATCTTAAAGTGTTTTTAAAGCTAATAAAAGTATAGAAGCTTTAAGTAACAGTGTAATATTTTACAGAGGATACATATTACTTTTATAATAGAAATGTACATAAAGTGTTGGATGGGAGTGCCTTTTACTTGTAATCAACACTGGGTCAAGTACTTGAGGCACTCATGGGTAACTCTCAAACTGTCTACAGCTGAGGTGGAGAAAAAGCCAAACATTTATGCAATACCAGCACACACTGTGAGGAAGGTTAAAATTATGTGCTGATTTATAAGGTACAGTAAGTATAAGTACAGAGGCAAAAGGAAGGAGGGCTATGTAGTTCTAGCAAAGGCTTACCTGAATGATTCCCAGTGAAGATGGGTTGGAGGGTGTTAAGAGAAAGGGGACACCATGAATTGAACCCAGTATAAGGACTTTTACAGGACTGAATGAAGTTTGTCATTTCTGGGGAAGGATATTCTCCAGGTAGGATTGCCAGATTTAACAAGTAAAAATAAACAACAACCTGTTAAATTTGAATTTTAGATAAATAGTAATTTAGATATTCCCCATGTAATGTTTGAGACTTACCTATACTAAAACATTATTCGGTGTTTCTATGAAATTCAAATTTAATGGGGAATCTGGTATTTTATCTCACCCTGGCCCTCAGGCTTTTTTTTTTTGAAGACACCATGTGGCCTCCCTAGGTTGACTGCGGTTCTCTGAACCCAGCTGCCCTCGTGGCTCCGAGTCAGGACTGCAGTGACAGGGTGCCCGGCAGTGGGGTGCTTTCGTAGTCCAGGCTGCAGCCAATCACATGCTACTTAGCCTTTCCATCATAATAATTTTGGGCTTCCTGAAGAAGAGGATGGATTGATTCCCTTCAAAGATTATTTTAATTGAATTTTTCATTTTGAAATCATTGTAGATTCACATGCAGTTGTTAAAAACAATACAGAGAGATAACATGTCCCCTTTCCAAGATCCCCTCAGTGATAACAACTTGCAAACTATAGGACAATATCAAAATAAGGATATTGACATGAATATAGTTAGGATACAGAATATCTCCATCCCAACAAGAATATTTCTTGTTGGTCTTCTATAGTCACACCCCTTTGCAAGACTTCCTGTTTTGTTTTATGTATTGGGTTGGCCACAAAGTTCATTTGGTTTTTCCCATAAGATGGCTCTAGTAGTGCTCAGTTGTCTTTAACTTCATTCAGAACAACTTTGTTAGATTACATTGTGACAGCTGTCATATAGGAGTTCATTTTAAAGAACTTTTCAAAATTGGTGAATTCTCGTGTGGCCATTTTAATATTGAAGATGGAAGAAAATAAACAACATTTTTCATGTATTATGCTTTATTATTTCAAAAAAGATAAAAACACAACTGAAATGCAAAAAAAAAAAGATTTGTGCAGTGTATGGAGAAGGTTCTATGACTGATCAAACATGTCGAAAGTAGTTTGCGAAGTTTCATGCTGGAGATTTATTGCTGGATGATGCTCCACAGTCAGGTAGACCAGTTGAAGTTGATAGCAGTCAAGTCAAGATATTAATTGAGAACAATCAATGTTATACCACATGGAAGATAGAAGACATATTCAAAATATCCAAATCAATGAAGTTATTTGTGAAAGTGAAAAACGTGCCTTATTTTACATAAAAAAATACAGACTTTTTGGCCAACCCATATAATGCCCAGGATTTTTAGCTGTACTTAGCAGGAAGAATAGGGGAAAATATGATTACTAATACTATCTCCCCAAAGGGAGAAGTTCTATAAATACTTTTCCAACTTAATCACTCATTGAAAATTCCCTGTTAATCCTCTACCTGCTACTACTCCATTGGGGAGAGTTCTTTTTTTCATGCTACACAATTGAAAGTATGTGTATTGATCAGGGTTCTCCAGGAAAACAACCAATAGGAGGTAGAAATGTATATATCTATCTGTATCTATATATATAGATGTAGATACAAAGTAAGGAATTGGTTCATGCAATTATAAAGGCTGACAGGTCCCAAAATTGTCAGGATGGGTTGGCAAGCTGGAGACCCAGGGGAGCTGATGTAGTTCCAGCATGAGGTCTGGGCTGACATACTCCAGATCCAGGAAGAGCCCATGTTTCAGTTCAAGTGCAAAAGCAAGAAATATTCTTACTCAGAGGAAGGTCAGCTGATTCAGCTTTCATCTGATGTTTTATTCCCATGGAATAAAACAGTATGCCCATGGAAATGTTAATCTCGAGAAACAGCCTCACAGAAACACCCAGAATAACATTTGACCAAGTATGTAGGCATCCCAAGATTCAATCAAGCTGACACAAAATTAATCATCATGGTATGCAAACATTTAAAAACTCAAGACTACCAAATGAGTTAATTTGGACCTTAATATGAATTCTGACCAATGTTTACTCACCAAATATTCTTTTGGGCTGACTCTGAGATATATAGAGAAGCTCAAAGGGAATAATGAGTAAAACCTTTCAAAGATTCAAAAATGTATTCACAGAGAGCAACTGCTATAATCTGGAAGGCAGTATGACATTATGGAAAGTAAGAAATTTATGGTTGCCATGTTTCTTCGAGAGAACTTTATAAACAGGAAAACCATTAAAACTTTAATTTTTCCCAATTCTTTGAGTAAAAATGTTTCTGTTTGTTGAAAATTTTTGAAAATTTAAAATAAGAATTTCTCATTAACTATAATCTTCTCTAAGCAATAGTTTTCTTATCTGAAAAGGAGGCATTTTCTATCTGTAAAATCAGTGTGAGTGTGAATGTTCCATAGTTAAACATTCTCTAATGTTAGACACCTGGATAATCTTCAGTTTTGCAGCTTTATAAATAAGACTGCCATCTTGGTGCTGAGATCTCTATCTTCGTTTTGAATCATTTACTTAACTACATCTTCCTAGAGATGGAATTGCTAAGGAATAGAACCTTCTAGAAAGGTGGTATACCAAGATTGTACTAGCAGTGGTAGCAGTTGTGGGGTAGGGGAGAGGCTTTTCTAATTTTTAAACTTTATATCTTCCAGAAGCATCAGATGGTGAAGGAGGAGGAGACACAGAAATGACGCAGCCAGAGGCAGCTCCAGTTCCTGCCCTGTCAAAGAAAACCAAACAGGTGACAGTCACTGTGGGAAAGTCACAGCCGTTAGATTCTGCAGTCACCCTCTTCTATCCTCTACAGTATTTCCTGTGCCTTAAGATTAACTGTTGGTCATATTCCAGGGAAAGTTTTACCTTCTCTGCCTTTGAAAAAGCCATGCTTCTCCAGTTATGAATAGGCAAGGTTTATTTTTTCCCCAGTACATTTTTTTACAATATAAATGTATTTTTACAACAATGGTACTTAGATTTCTGTGTCACATTTTCACCAAAAATCCAGTCTTATTCTTTTATGTACAGCTCCTAAAATGAGACAGATTCCGTAAAAATATTCAAGATCGTCTGCCCCTCACTCACACACCAATGCATGACTGCAACACCCTGCCATGATGCCAGCAGGCTCCCGGGCCCACACGCCACCCGGCACTATGGTCCATTGGATGAATCCTTATCACAGGATCTGCCACCTTCACAGAACCACAAGTGGCCATTTGATAAACTTTATTTCCGGGACCTATGACCTTTTATTTCTTTTTAATCTCCCTACTACCTATTCATGTCTGTTTGCAGCTCTTCCACATACGTCCCTCCAACCTGATGGATTACCATGTGTGATTTTTTTCTCTGGATGTTTTATTTTGTTTTTAATACTTCTTATTTTTAAATTATAGTTGACATACAATATTCTATTACTTTGAAGTGTACAACCCCATGATTAGACATTAAGGTTATATAACTTACAAAGTGATCACCCCAATAAATCTAGTACCCATCTGACATCATATAGTTATTACAATATTATTGACTATATTCTCTATGCTATATTTTACATCCCCATAATTATTCTGTAATTACCAATTTGTACTTAGTCCCTTCACCATTTTCACCCAGTCCATTAACACCCCTCCTATCTGGCAACCATCAGAATGTTCTCTGTATCTGAGTCTGTTTCTGTTCTGCTTGTTTATTTTGATTTTTAGATTCCACATATAAGAGAAATCATATGGTATTTGTCTTTCTCTGTCTGACTTCACTCACCACAATACCCTCTAGGTCCATCACGTTGCAGATGGCAAGATTTCATTCTCTTCTATGGCTGAGTCATATTCCATTGCATATATATATGCACCACTACTTCATCCTTTCATCTATCAGTGGACACTTAGGTTGCTTTCATATATTGGCTATTGTAAATAATGTTTCAACAAACATATCAATGTATATGGCTTTGATTTAGTGTTTTAGGTTTCTTTGGATAAATGCCCAGAAGTGGAATTGCTAGGTCCTTATTTGTCTCCTGTTATAGCCTTTGTTTTAAAGTCTATTTTGTCTTGTATATGCATTGCTATCCCAGCTTTGTTTCTTTGTTTGCATTTTCATGAAATATGTCTTTTCCATCCTGTTACTTTCAGTCTTTGTGTGTGTTTCTATCTAAAATGAATCTATTGTAGACAACGTATGTAAGGGTCTTGTTTTGTTATGCATCCAGCCACTGTGTATCTTTTTTTTAAATCCTCGACCAAGGATATGTTCCCTGATTTTAGAAGAGAGGAAAGGAGAGAGAGGGAGACACTGATGAGAGAGAAACATCCATCAGTTGCCTCCCGTGTGTGCCCTGACCAAGAATGGAACCTGCACCTTTTGGTGCACAGGGCAACATTCCAACCAGCGGAGCCACCCTGCCAGAGCACCACCATGTCTTCTGATTGGAGCATTTAATCCATTTGCATTTAAAGTAATTGTTGATGGGTAGGTTTTTATTGCCATTTTTTGTTCATATTCTTTATCTTTTTTCTTCTTCTTAAGACCCTTCAACATTTGTGTGTAATAATGGTTTGGTGAACTCCTTTAGCTTTTTCTTGTCTGGGAAGCTCTTTATCTGTCCTTCCATTCTAAATGATAGCTTTGCTCAATAGAGTAATCTTGGTTGTAGGTCCTTGCTTTTCATCACTTTGAATCTTTCTTGCCAATCCCTACAGCCTGCAAAGTTTCTGTTGAGAAATCAGCTACAGCCTTCTAGGTAACTGCTTTTATCTTGCTGCTTAAAAGATTCACTCTTTGTCCTTAACCTTTGGCATTTTAATTATGATTTGTCTTAATATGGGCCCTCTTTAAGTTCATCTTGTTCGGGAGTCTGCTTCCTGGACTTTCAGGCCTATTTCCTTCACCAGGTTAGGGAAGTTTCCCATCATATTTTTTTCAAGTAATTTTTAAATATATTTTATTGATTATGCCATTACAGTTGTCCCATTCCCCCGCCTTCATTCCCCTCCACCCTGCACACCCCCTCCCACCCACATTCCCCCCCTTTAGTTCATGTCCATGTATCATAAGTTCTTCAGCTTCTACATTTCCCACACTACTCTTGCCCTCTCCCTATCTATTTTCTCCCCACCGTCTATGCTACTTATTCTGTGTACCTTCTCCCCCAATCTCCTCCTCCCACTCCCTTGTTGCTAACCCTCCATGTGATCTCCATTTCTGTGGCTCTGCTCCTGTTCTAACTGTCCACTTAGTTTGCTTTTCTTTTAGGTGTGGTTGTTAATAACTGTGAGTTTGCTGTCCTTTCTCTGTTCATATTTTGTATCTTCTTTTTCTTAAATAACTCCCTTTAACATTTCATATAATAAAGACTTGGTGATGATGAACTCCTTGAACTTGACCTTATCTGAGAAGCGCTTTATCTGCCCTTCCATTCTAAATGAAAGCTTTGCTGGATAGACCAATCTTGGATGTAGGTCCTTGCCTTTCATGACTTGGAATACTTCTTTCCAGTCTCTTCTTGCCTGTAAGGTCTCTTTTGAGAAATCAGCTGACAGTCTGATGGGAACTCCTTTGTAGGTTACTGTCTTTTTATCTCTTGCTGCTTCTAGGATTCTCTCCTTCATTTTTATCTTGGCTAATGTAACTATGATGTGCCTTGGTGTGTTCCTCCTTGGGTCCACCTTCTTTGGGACTCTCTAAGCTTCCTGGACTTCTGGAAGTCGATTTCCTTTGCCAGATTGGGGAGGTTCTCCTTTATTATTCGTTCAGATAACTTTTCCACTTGTTGTTCTTCCTCTTCTCCTTCTGGTACCCCTATAATTTGGATGTTGGAACATTTAAAGATGTCCTTGAGGTTCCTAAGCCTCTCCTCATTTTTCTGAATTCTTGTTTCTTCATTCTTTTCTTTCTGGTTGTTGTGTTCTTCCTTCTGGTCCACTCCATTGATTTGAGTCCCAGTTTCCTTCCCATCACTATTGGTTCCCTGTGCATTTTTCTTCATTTCACTTATCAACGCCTTCATTTGTTCATCTAATTTGTGACCAAAATCAACTAGTTCTGTGAGCATCCTGATCACCAGTGTTTTGAACTGTGCATCTGATAAGTTGGCTATCTCTTGGTCACTTAAAAGTATTGGCTCTGGGGCTTTGATTTGTTCTTCCATTTGAGCCATAATTTTTTGGTCTGGTCACAACTGTTACAGAATGAGGGGCAGAGCCTTGGGTGTTCACCTGGGTGGGCAACCCACATTGCTGGGTTGTGATGCTGTATGTGGGGGCAGGGTCAGAGAGAGATCAATAGCGCTTGCCCTGCTGTATTTTGGTCCCTTTTGCCACTTCCCACAAGCAAATTGTGCCCTTCTGGTGCTGGTTCCCAAGTGGGAGGGCTTGTATACATTCTAGGACCCTTTGGGTCTCTCCAACAAACTCTCCTGTGAGGCTGGGAGTCTCTCCTGGCACCTCAGCCCCCACAAGTGTTTTCAATCAGTGCTTTTAGGCTTTATTTCCCCAGCTTTTAGGCTAGGGCCCTGGGTTGCACAGTCTGTCTCGTTGCCTGTTTTTGCCTGGTTTATCTGCACACAAATGTGTGACTGCTGTCAGCCAGCAGCCTCGTGTACCTCGCTGGGTCTGCTCGTTTCCTCTCCGCGCCCAGAGTCTGCTAACCCTGTGCCTCCTGCATGCCCGCCTCCGAGCCTGGGTCTGCCAGCCACCACTTTTTCATGCTGCAACCGCTCTCCCCCAGCCACTGACTCTACCCTCTTACTGGTCTGGATGAATGGTTGTCCAACTTCCATACAGTTCAATTTTCTGTCTGTTCTGGTTGTGTTTTTGTTTCTAAATCTTTGTTGTCCTTAATTCTGGTTGTGCGAGAAGGCACACCTATGCCTCCATCTTGGCCAGAAGTCTCAAGTAATTTTTTAAATATATAATCTTTATTCTGTTTTTTCCATTACCATTGTGTAAATGTCCCATAGTTGTTGTTCGGGGTTTTTTTTTTTAACTTTTTTTATTGTTGTTCAAGTAAAGTTGTCTCCATTTTCCCCCCAACTCTTCCCTGTAGGAGACTGTTCTGCGTGGCATGGGTCCAGCTCCTACTCGGAGATGCACAAGACCCACGCCCATGGATAGGTTCTCCCGTGGAGAATCAGGCCTACAATGTGCCTAGGTTGCTTTGAGTTTTGCTTTTTGCTAAAAACTCCCTCACCTGGATTTGTGGCAAACATTTACTGCAAAGCAACTTCCTAAAATCCATGCTAAACCTTCCAAGGATGAGTGTAACCTCAACCACTTTTGACCTTTTCATTTGCAAATATCCCTCTTCTGTGATGTGATTAGTGGCATTGGCTCCTGGTTGTCTGTAAAAAGTAACCACCTAAAGCAACCTGTGCATAATAAATGAGGACCATTATATAATGTGGAGAGAAACCCAATAAAGGCTGGTCATGGCAAGGGCCAAGGTTTTGCTCCACCTGAGAGAAAAGCCATGCTGTCCCTTTTCCTCGACCGGACTTGGTAGTCCCTGTGAATGTCTCATGTCATCCATAATGATGTGGACACTGCAGGCCAGTGTTCGCATCACTTCCCTCTACTCCAGCCATTCCCACTTCCCACCCTTGATCCTACCCCGCTTTGGCTTTGTTCATGTGTCCTTTATAAGTGTTCCTAAAAACCTTTCCCCCTTCCCTCCACCCTACCTCCTGTCTGGTTAATGTCAGTTTGTTCTTAATTTCAATGTCTCTGGTTATATTTTGCTTGCTTGTTTGTTTTGTTGACTAGGTTCCACTTATAGGTGAGATCATATGGTATTTGTCTTTCACTGCCTGGCTTATTTCACTTAGCACAGTGCTCTCCAGTTCCATCCATGCTGTCGTAAAGGGTAGGAGCTCCTTCTTTCTTTCTGCTTCGTAGTATTCCATTGTATAAATGTACCATAGTTTTTTGATCCACTCATTTACTGATGGGCATTTAGGTTGCTTCCAGCACTTGGCTATTATATATTGTGTTGCTATGAACATTGGGGAGCATTGGTTCTTTTTGGATTAGTTTTTCAGGATTCTTAGGGTATAATCCCAGCAATGGAATTGCTGGGTCAAAAGGCAATTCCATTTTTAATTTTCTGAGGAAATTCCATACTGTTTTCCATAGTGGTTGTACCAGTCTGCATTCCCACCAACAGTGCCCTAGGGTTCCCTTTTCTCCACAACCTCTCCAGCACTCGTTGTTTGTTGATTTGTTTGTTCAGGTCCTTTGCCCATATTTTAATCGTTTTTTTTTTAATTTTTTTGGTGTTGAGTTTTGTAAGTACTTTATAAATTTTGGATATTAATTCCTTATCAGATGTATTGGCAAATATGCTCTCTCATTCTGTGGGTTGTCAATTTATTTTGTTGATGTTTTCCTCTGCTGTGCAAAACTTTAGTTTGATGTAGTCTCATTTGTTTATTTTTTCTTTTGTTTCCCTTGCCTGGGGAGATATATCCCACAAAAAATTTCTGTGAGCATTGTCCAAGATTTGCTGCCTATATTTTCTTCTCGGATTTTTATGGTTTCAGGTCTAACATTTAAGTTTTTGATTCATTTTGAATTTATTCTATTTCTTGAGCTCTCTCTTCTCCTTATGGTGCCCCCATGATGCAAATGTTGGTACACTGAAAGTTGTCCCATAGGATCCTTACACTATCCTCATTTTTTAAATTCTTTTTTCTTTGCTGTTCTGAACGGGTGTTTTCTACTTCCTTATTTTTCAAATCATTTATTTGATCCTTTGCATCATCTACTCTACTGTTGAGTTCCTGTAATGTATTCTTTATTTCAGTTAGTGTGCTCTTCATTTCTGACTGGTTCTTTCTTTATGTTTTCTATCTCCACTTTTATGTTTCCTATCTCTTTGTTGAAGTTCTCACTATGTTCCTGTACTCCTTCCCTAAGATCACTGAGCATTCTTATAACCAGTCTTTTGAACTCTGCATCTGTTAGATTGCTTGTCTACATTTTGTTAGTTCTTTTTCTGGAATTTTGTTCTGTTCTTTCACTTGGGACATGTTTCTTTGTCTCCTCATTTTGGCTGCCTCACTGTGTTAATGTCTGAGTTACTACATCTCCAAGTCCTGGTTGAACAGCCTTATGTACTAGGTGTCCTGTAGAGCACAGAGGTATAGACTCCCCAGTCACCTGAGATGGGCATTCCAAATGTGCCCCCCATGTGGGTTATGTGCACCCTATTGTAGTTGAGCCTGGATTTCTGTTGGCACATCAGTGGGAGGAGTTTACCCCCAGGCTGATGGGCTGTGAAGACTGCATGAGACCACAATGGAGGATCTGCTGAGCAGGAGCTGACCCCACAGACAAGAACTCGCTTTATCAGGGCTCAGGTTCCCTGCTGAGTTCACTCCTTGGGTGTGTCACTGATGGAGGTGGTAGCATGGTACTTTGGCATGGTCTAAAGATGTCCACTTGGTGCACTGGCTCTGGAGCCTCCTGAGAATTTCAGGCCAAGGTCAGCTGCTGCCTATACCCTGGCAGGGGCCACCTGGCATGAGCTACAAAGCAGTCTGCAGGCGGCTGCTATGTGTGTTGGACTTGGAGGTGCCTAGGAGAAGCCAAGCTGTGAACCAAGTTTGGCTGCTGCTAGTGCTGGGCCTGGAGCCATTTAACAAAAGGTACAGGGTACACAGAGGCCAGATGCTGCTTATTTGAGAAGTTTTAGAAAAGTCAGCAACATGAACCAAAACATGGAAAAGCCATTAGAAACGGCTTGGGTGGGCCTGAACATTGGGTGGGGCAGGATCTCAGGGAATCACCAGGGCAGGTCAACAGTGTTAGATAGGTTGATGGACATATATGGCACCCATAGGCAGGCTCTGTGTAGGGAGGGCTCAGCAAAGGAACGAAGGCCTCTGCCTGCACTTCTGTCTGAGAGAAAGCTGCCCCTTCAGCTCTCATGATGAAGGCAAACAATTCAGCTCCTTGCCATTTGTCCTGACACCTTTCATGCTGCTTCCCTTGCACTGGAGCTCAGAGCAAGTGAGTCTGAGTAAGTCCAGCTGGGGCCCTGTAAGAAAAACAGCCTGGGACTCTAAAAACCTTCTCTCACTCAGCTACAATCCCTACTGGTTTTCATAGCCAGAAGTTATGGAGTCTTCTCTTCCCAGCACTGGAATCCTGGGTTGGGGGTTCAGGTGTGGGGTTGGGGCCCCTGGCTTCCCAGCAGACTTCTGCAGCAAAGACATCCCTCCCAATTTTTAGCTGCCTCACATGAATGTGGGACCAGCCTGTTGGCATCCCTGCCCCTCCCATCACTCTCAGTGTCTTCTTCTTTGTGTCTTTAGTCCTATTGGGCTTCTGTTTAGCTACATTTCAAGCAGTTCTAAATGATGGTTTTTCTGTAGGTTGGTTATAATTTTGATGTGGTTGTGGAAGGAAGCCAGTACCACATTTACTTGCATTGCCATCTTGACCTGAAACTCCCCATCTTTGATTTTTAAGGGACTATCTACTGTCAATCCAAAGCTACCATCTTTGTAATAATGATTTGTGGTCTTATTGTAAATGGCCCTAAACTCTTTCCACTAGAGGGTGGCTCTACCCAAGGTGTGTGACCAGTTTGTGAAGCAGATGGCATAGTGGTTACCTACCTACAAGATGTGAAGCCTTAAAGAAATGAAACTCTCTGTGCCTCAGTCCCCTTACTGGTAAAATGATGACAGTAATTGTATTTTCCTCATAAAGTTGCAGTGGGTACTAAGTGATTAATACTCATAAAGCACTTTTAATAATGGTTGGCAAAAAGAGTAAACACGGAAGTGTTCATGACTATAGTGAAATACATACTTCAAGTCTCTCTTATTTTTTTCTTCATGGAAGGAGGAAGGCAGAAAGATATTTCATGTATAGTCATCCTGGTGTTCTCTCCGGCCATTAAAATTTTTGCCCAAAGTCTCTATGTCAGTGTTACTTTTAACCATTCTTTCAAAGACCTACAGGTTAACGTCCTTAGCTTTCAGGAAGGCAGGGTTTGATTTTTCCCTGCATCGCACTGACCGTGCCAGTCACGACCTTCCTGCAGAACTTGTTTCCGGACAGCCTTCATACCTCATTTGGCTTTCTTTTTCTTTACTTTCTCCTTTGATATTCTTCTTGCTTGCTGCTCATGTTTTCTGGACTCACTGCTAAAAGAAGTTTGCATTGACAAGTTTGCCCATGGCTTCATCTTTCCCGTCTTTTCACTGGTGGAGCCACCCATGTTGCTAAACTTACTGTTTTTAGCTGCTTCTTCTTTGCCTCTTCTTTTCCCACAACTGTCACATTAAGATAAATGGCAGGGAACCATAGGAAAAAAAGGACAACATGGGGGAGGAAAAAGTTAAATATGTTCTTCATTTCTTGAGCATTCACCTATATTTCTGCGACCCAGTTTTCAACAATGAAGACCACTTACTAGACATTTAATACAAGCAATGTGTAAAGCACTGTGACTCACATAATCCTCACAGCTACCCTGTGAAGTACAAGGTATCTCAGTTGACAAAGTACCTGAAACTCAGAGCGCTGGGTTCTTGGGGTCATGGCCCACTTGGGTGGCTGTGTGCCAGGTGCTAAAGATGCTGCTACTTCCACTTCCCTTTCCACCTGTCTTTTCTCTTTCAACTTTGAAACACTGGATTCACAAGGTCCTCATGTGCTTCTCTGATCACATGCATTGCAATTTTCTGCTAAGAACAAAAAAATTACAAAGGCTTATTTTATGGCCCATTTTATCTGTCTTCCACTTGCTTTAATTTTTTTTGCTATCAAATTGCTTTAAAGAATTCAAGACCTAGGTAGATAAAATGCCCTAACTCCTTCCTTCAAGCCTCTTTTCATTTCCCTTGCCAGAGAATTTATAAGGGAATCTCCTGTGTCCTTCTGCCTCATGAGTGTTAACCATTTAGCCCCCCACCTGGTTCCACATCTGAGGGAGAGTGTTATCTGCATCTCCACAGCACCTGGCACAGAATCTTGCCCCGAACTGATGCTTATTATTTGTGAAATGAAGGACTGAGTGGCTGTAGCAGTATTCCAGTTTTCTTACCACTCTTTCCCTCTCAACGATTTGTGTTCCAGTCATCAACTCCCTGACACTGCTGCCTGCAGAAGTCTTTTGGACCCTGGAGATCCACTGTCCCTCTTCAGTCCACCTCCTGGAAAGGTTTCCCCACCTGAGCATTCTGAGCTGGGGTGCCATACAGTCCTCTACCTGACTGCCCATTGGCTCCTCGGTGGCTCCCTACCTTCTTTCTCCGGGCTTCATCTTACCACCCCCAAGGGTGATTTTCATGCCAGACAGACTGTCTTCTTGAATCTTCCTCTAGGTGTTTATGCACATATAGCTTGAGTGTCCAGCTAGGTAATGAGCACCTTGGGGGCCAGGGCACTTGTGTTCACTGCAGTACCTAGCACAGTGCTAGGCAATTGACTCATTTGGTAGATGTGACTGGATACGTTTTTTAATAGTAATTTCATTTTTTCCAGAATCAAAAGAAAAAAATTGTATGCTCTATTTAAATTTCTAATTTTTTAAATTAGCTTAGTTGTTTGTCGTTCTTTATATTTTGAGGTGGTTTTATGCTTGCATAGGAACAGCCTGGCATTATGCTGCCAGCTCTAATATACACTTAGGCTTTAATTTCACCAGGTGAGTGCCTGTCAAGTTAGATAGTAGTATTCCTTCCTGTGCCATAGCTGGCCTCACATTTTCATTACTGAACCCATGCTTCTCATCTGTCCAACATTTCAAGCCCTAGATTTATAACTTTGTGAAAGTTTTTTACCCATGCAACTACATCATCTCTAGCAACCATTTCACATCTAAATAATCATCCTTGGCCTACCTAATAATGTAAGTGTAAAGATTTGCCAGCAGTTCTAGTTTTTCCAGATATTGCTTCCAAAATAAATGATGAATTCTCCCACTCCTAGAGATTGCATCACCCTCTTCCTTCCTCAACATCAGTCATTTCAGAGCCAGCCCCAGTGACTTTGTAATTATGGTTCCCTGACGGAATATAATCTCTCAGGAGGGGCTTCGTGTCTTTTCACTGATGCCTCCATGATGTCAGTGTCCTTTCATGATTCCATGACCCATCCTTTCCCCCTCAAAGACCATGCTGTACTTCTTTTTTCTTAAGCTAGCCTTTTGTTTATCTCCTTGGTTTGTAAAGGAACTTCCGCAAGCGTACTTATCCCTTTTTCTCCTTATTCACCTTTCTCTACTGTTGTATTTTCTTCCTATTTCCTATTTCAAATTGATGATTTTATATCTCCCCCACTCTTTGAGATAACTCTTGATGATTTTAAGTGAAACGACTATGTCCTATCCACTCTCTTATTTACCTTTTTTGTTTCCATGCTAGTCTCAATTCTGACCCTCTCTATAGCAATCTATTGTACACTAAATTGACGCAGAAGTTAGTAGCTTAAAACATAAAAAATTCGTTACCTCATATTTGCTCATATCTGACAGACATGACTCAGCCTGGTTCCTCTGGCTCTATACCTCTCATCAGGTGCCAGTCAAGTTGTGGGCGGGGATTGGGGGGCTCCACCTTATTGTAGGCAGGCCTCAGTCCCTCATCATGTGAGCCTCTCCACAGGGGTGCCTCACAGTACTGCCACTGCCACAACCGCAGGTCTTTTCCAGATAAGCTCTTCTCCACCTGTCAAGGGAATTGAGGAACAATACCCCTTAAACTTGCTAGACACATGTTTGAGAAAATCTGTGAGGCAAACCTTTAATTTCTTTACAGAGCTCTTGTATGCCTAATAGTACTCTGAGGTCTTCCTGAGGTCTTAACAAACAGATTTGCAGCCATACTCATGACTTCTTTGATTACCCCTCTCCTAACTGACCTCTGTCCTTTTGCATTTATACTCTAAGCCACGGGAAGAAGTCAGGTGACACCTTCAACAATATTTGGATCTTCTTCACTAGATAACCCACAGCATTTGAGACATTTACTACGTTTCATGCAAGTGCAGACACCAGTATTGCTGAACTTTCTACCACTACATAATAAAGATTCTGTCTTCTTCTGTTTTCAGTAATATTTTCTTCATTTTCTCTAAGTCCTCACCCTCAGTGTCCTCAGAATTCAGAAATTTGCAAAATCGGTATACTCCTCCCAGACATTTCACCATGTATATCATTAATAAATTTCAATATTTAAAGTTTTTTGTCCTTTTGAGGTAAACTTAACATATAATAAAATGCACAAACATCAAATTTACCATTCAGTGAGTTTTGTCAAATGTATGCAGTTCCTTAACACAAACCCCTACATGTAACGAACATTGGCATCACCTCAGAACCCTTTCAGGCCGCCTCCCAGGCAGTCACCATTCCTGACTTTTTGTCCCAGAGGCAGCCACTGTTCTCACAGCCCCCTGCAGTCAGTTTCTCCTTATGTAGAATCTCATGGAAGTGAAAGTATATAGGATATGGGCTTTGTTCAAGGCTTCGTTTATTCAGCACAATGTTGATGTCTAGTGGCTCTTTTTTTAATTGGGTGGCTTTTTTAAAAATTACTGAATTTATTAGGTGACATTGGTTAATAAAATGTTATAGGTTTCAAAAGTACAATTCTATAGTACATCATCTGCATATTGTATTGTGTGTTCACCACCCAAAGTCAAGTCTCTTTTCATCAGGTAATCACCGTGCTATTGTCTGTGTTTATGAGGGTTTTTTGTGTTAGCTTAATCCCTTCACCTTTCTCACCCAGCCCCAACCCACCTCGGACAGCTGCCAGTCTATTCTCTGTATCCATGAGTCTGTTTCTATTTTGTTAGTTTGTTTTATTCATCAGATTTCACTTAGCCTAATAATTTCTAGGTCCATCCATGTTGTCGCAAAGGGTAAGATTTCCTTCTTTTTATGGCCAAGTAGTATTCCATTGTGTAAATGTACCATAGCTATTTTATCTATTCATCTACTGATGGACACTTCAGCTACTTCCAAATCTTAACTATTGTAATAATGCTGCCATGAACTTAGGGGCACATATACTCTTTCAAATTAGTATTTCAGGTTTCTTCTTTTTTTAACCAAATTTAATTTTAATGTTATTAAAATAACAATAACATGAAATTATGAATATACAGTGTGAAGTCACAAGTTTGGGGGGGGTTTTTTAAGCAATTTTTTAAAGCAAATAGCAATTCTGATTTTGAGCTAGTGTTACAGAACAGTCACATACACACACAGGGGCCCGGACTCCAGAGGATGGTATACTAATACCATCCAGACCACCTACTGGGCTCGTCTGTCCACCGCCAATTGGAAAGATATCTCTCAATGTCAGAGATCTGTGAAAAGGAAAGGAAATGTTTATTTAAGGCTATACAGACTTAAAGTAGTGACCTAACGTCTTCATTAAGATATCAAAGTCCTTTAAGATACCCACAGATGCACTCAGCAGCTCCTGTCTCCCCCCTGCCCTAATTCAGGGTACCATAACTTAGGGAAATAGCACCCGTCCGTGTTTCCAGGCTGCTGCCGCCATCAGCCATGCCGCCATCCAGGCAGGATACCCAGTTAATCCAAAGCCATGTGGCACCTTCTC
>PVKM010002933.1:0-60971 GCA_004027735.1 Carollia perspicillata
ATCATCACCAAGCCATTATTATATGAAATGTTACAGGGACTTATCTATGAAATTGAAGAAAATCAAAACTATGAACAGTAAAAAGACAACAAACTCACAACTATCAACAACTGAACCCAACCCCCCCCCCAAAAAAAAAAACTGAAAACAAAAACTAAGCAAACAACCAGAACAGGAACAGAATCAGAGAAATGAACATCACATGGAGGGTTTTCAGTGCAGGGGAGGAGGGGAAGAATGTGGAGGAAAGGAACAGGGAGGGAGTAAGAAGCATAATTGGTAGGCATAAATTAGATGGAGAGAGGTTAAGAATGGTATAGGAAACAGAGAAGTCAAAGAACTTATATGTTAACCCATGGACATGAACTAAGGGGTGGGAATGCTGGAGGGTTGGGGGTGGTGCAGGGTGGAGGGGGCATAAAAAGGAGAAAAAACTGAGAAAACTGAAATAGCATAATCAATAACATATACTTAAAATAAAAATAAAAATTTTAATCTTTATTGCATTTTTCCATTACCATTTAGTCCCCTTATACCCTTCTCTCCCCAGCAATCACCACACTGTTGTCCATGTCCATGAGTTTAGTAAACCAGTTGAAGTTCATAGCAATCAAATTCAAGAAATTAATTGAGAACAATCAACATTATACCACATGGGAGATAAATGACATACTCAAAATATTCACATCAATAGTTATTGGTCGAGGGGTGGAGAGAAAATACAGACAACTGTGATTGAACAATAATAAAATAATTAAAAAATAAAGTTATTGGTGAAAACAAAAAAACGTATCTTTTATTTTTTGCAAAAAACTAAACAGACTTTTTGGCCAACCCAGTATTATT
This sequence comes from Carollia perspicillata, assembly GCA_004027735.1. Lineage (NCBI taxonomy): Eukaryota > Metazoa > Chordata > Mammalia > Chiroptera > Phyllostomidae > Carollia > Carollia perspicillata. Next base: position 847 of record PVKM010002933.1, read on the forward strand.
GTTGACATGTCTATTTCTTCCTTCATTTCTCTTAGTTTTGCTTCAGATATTTTCATGCTCTGTTATTAGGTAAATATATATTTATAATTGTTATATCTTCCTCAAGGGTTGACTCTGTTATCACTGGAAAATGTCCCTCTTTATCTCTAGCAACCTTGTTTTTAGTGTCTATTTTTTCTGACTTTAGTGTAGCCACTCCAGCTTTCTTGAGGTTGTTCTTCACATAATATGTCTTTTCCCATTCCTTTATTTTGAATCTATTTGTGTTTTTACTGAGGTGTAATTGACATATACAATCACATTAGTTTCAGGTAAATAATATAATGAATTTATATTTCTATATATTTGTATTTTGAATCCAAAATATGTTGCTCGTAGGCATCATATAGTTGGATCTTATTTTTCAATCCAGTCTGACAATCTCTGCTTTTGATTTGATTGGTTAAGCCAATCACATTTGATGTCATTATTGATCTAGTTGGATTTATATCTGCCATTTTACTTTATGTTTCCATGTGTCTCATGTCTTTTTTTGTTCCTCTATTTATCTTTTACTGCTTTTTGTATTAATATTATTTGATGTAGCATTTTCGTTTCTTTAATAACTTTTAAAAGATTTTATTTATTTATCTTTAGAGGGGAAGGGTTAGGGAGAGAAATATCAATGTATGGTTGCCTCTTGTGCATCCCTGCTGGGAACTGGCCTGCGACCCAGGCATGTGCCCTGACTGGGAATCGAACTACGATCCTTTGGTTTGCAGGCCCATGCTCAATCCACTGAGCTACACCAGCCAGGGCTCTTCAATAATTTTTGCACTATGTATTCTTTTATTATGTATTGGTTTGGGGTATACAGCTTAGTGGTTAGACAATCATATACTTTACAAATTGTTCCCCTCAATATTTCCAGTACTCCAGCTGGTACTAATGATAGTTATCACAGTATTATTGACTATGTTTTCTATGTTTTGCTTACTTCACCATGACTGTTTCGTAGCTACCAATTTGTGTTTCTTAGTTCCTTCCTCTTTTACCCTGCACTATGTACTTTTATAGTAGCTTTCTTAGCAGTTGCTTTATGACTTGCTGTATATATATATATCTTAATTTATCTGAACCAGCTTCAGATGTATATTAACTTCATTCTAGTGAAATTTAGAAGCATACAGGTACATACCTCTATTCTTTTTCCTCTGTTTTCTATGGTTGGTACACATATTTGTTTATAAATGTTATAAACATAACAATACAGGGTATGGCCAAAGTAGGTTTACAGTGTAAGTAAGCAAAACATAGAGTTTATCCTTGTATTATTATTGTACTATTTTCCATATGAACAACTGTAAACCTACTTTTGCCCCACCATGTACATGGTTATAATTGTTATTTTATATAATTTTGTGTGTTTTAGACTAGCTAAGAGAAGAAATAGAGCAAATGTATATTTATAGCCTTTGTTATATTAACCATTTGATTTATCATTTCTGGTTCTCTTAATTTATTTTTGCAGATTCAAGTCACCACCTGGAGTTATTTCCTTAGCTCGGTACAATCATAAACGTCCTTTGTGTTGTTATCAGCAAGTATATTACATTTCTATAGATTATAAGTTCACCACATACTGTGGGTTATAAAGCACACATACTGTTTTGTACAATTGCTTTTTAAAGTTGGTAAGAAAGGAGAAAATATGCATTTATGCTCTCTTTTACAATTATATAACTACCTTTTTAGTGTCTTTGTTTTTTTGTAAAAATGGAATTACCATTTGGGGTCACTTAATTTCAGTCTAGTCTAACTTCCTTTAGCGTGTCTTTGAATTTTTAAAAAGGTTTTATTTATTTTTAGAGAGAGGGCAAGGGAGGGAGACAGAGAGGGAAAAAAACATCAATGTGTGGTTGCTTCTCATGTGCCCCTCGCTGGGGACCTGGCCCCAAACCCGAGCATGTGCCCTGACTGGGAATTGAACTGGTAACCCTTCAGTTCACAGACATGCACTCAATCCACTGAGCCACACCAGCCAGGGCTAGAATATCTTTTTAAAAATATTTTTAAAATTAATTTTAGAGAGAGAGCAAGGGAAAAAGAGAGAGAGAAACATTGATTTGTTGTTCCACTTAATTATGCATTAATTGGTTGCTCTTTGTATGTGTGTATGCACCCCAACTGGGGATGGAACCCACAACCTTGGTATATCAGGATGGTGCTCTAACCAACTGACCTACCCAGGCAGGGCCTCCTTTAGAATATCTTATAAGAACGGTCTGCTAGTAACAAATGTTCTGGTTTTGTTTATCCTGAAATGCCTTTAATTTCACATTATTTATTTATTTACTTACTTTTTTTCAATTACAGTTTACATTCAATGCTGTTTGGTACAACTTCCAGGTGTACAGCCTCAGGGTCAGACAATAATACGCCCTACAAAGTGCTCCCCTGTTATCCCAAGCACCCTCCGGGCACCATACATGGTACCACAGTATCATGGGGAATGTTCCCCACGCTGTACTCTACATCCCCGTGACTGTTATGTACTTACCCATTTGTACTTCTTAATCCCTTTGCCATTTTCACCCATCCCTCAACCCTTCCCCTGCTGGCTACCCTTAGTCTGTTCTCTGTATGTATGAGTCTGTTTCAGTTTGCTTTAATTTGTTTAAAGATAAATTTGCTGAACACAGGATTCTTGGTTACCAACACTTTCTTCTTTTGAACACCTTGAATATGCTATCCCACTGGCTTCGGGCCTCTGCTGTTTCTGCTGTAAAGTCAGATTTTAATATTAGTGGGGTTCCTTTGTAAGTGATGAGTCATTTTTTTCTTTCTCCTGTCAAGATTTCTTCCTTGACTTTGGCTTTCAATATTTTCACTATGATGTTTCTGTTTATAGAACCCTTAACATTTATCCTACTTAGAGTTTCTTGTGTTCCTAGTTTGTAGTTGTTTTCCTATACATGTGAGAAGTTTTCAACCACGATTTCTTCAAATATTGCTGCACTTGAGAGTGTTCCACATTTCTCTGAAGCCCTGTTCATCTCTAAAAATTCTTTTTTTCTCTCTATTCTTCACACTGCATAATCACTATTGCTCTTTCCTCAAATTTGTTAATTATTTCTCCTGCTAGTTCGAATCTACTATTGAGCCCCTTTAATGAATTTTACTTCAATTATACTTTTCACCTGTAGAATTCTCATTTTTTTAATAATTTCTCTTTATTGATATTCTCTATTTGCTGTGATTTTTTCCTCCTGCCTTTTCTATTCTTTAACCATTGGTTTCCTTTTGTTCTTTGAAAGTATTTGTAATTGGCTACTTTGAAGATTTTAATTTGACATCTGGTTGCTCTCACAAGCAATTTCTGTTTTCTGCTTTTTTTTTTTTTAGCAGTGTATGGGTCATACTTTCCTGTTTCCTCGCATGACTAATAATTTGTGTTGGGAACTGGCATTTTAGATAATACATTGTATCAACTCCGAGTACTGGTGCCTCCCTTCTGGTGCTTGTTGTTATTTGTTAGGTTTATTTATTGTTGTTGCTGTTATTTTGGTTTGTTTAGCAACCGGTGGAATTATTTTAGTAGAGTCTATTTCTTTCCTGCACTGGTAAACTTCTGACATTTCTCCCCAGAGAGCTTATCCTTGGGTTATGCACACTATCATCCTGGGATAACAGTGTGTGTGTGTGTGTGTGTGTGTGTGTGTGTGTGTTTTCTTCATTTTTAGAAACTGTATTTTTCATCACCCTTATTTCTATTTTGCTTAAGAGTTAGTGGGAAAACAGCTTAAGACCACTCATGGTCTTGTTCCTACCCATTCAGTGGCCTGCCCAGCGCAGGCTGCAGACCGGTCTCCAGTGGTGGGCTGAGCACTCAGTAGGAAACTGCTGAACAGGCCCAGAGGACACCTGCACCTTCAGACCAGTCAGTGAGTCAGACCAGGCTGAGCAACAGTGAACTCAGGAGCTGGGGCCGTCCATTCACCCAAAGTGCCTTCTTGGTCACAGCCTTCTCAGCAGCGAGCAGCCTACCCTTCCTTTTCAATTTCCTCAGGATCTCTGTAGAAGTAGGAATCAGGAATGACCTCCCATGGGTGCCCACACGAGATGGTGCCACGCATGTGGAAAACTTCCTGGGCCAGCATCCACCACATCAGACCCACTACGTGAACCCCCTTGTTGTCCAGGACGGCAGTGAACACATAGCCCAGATTAGAGCCCGTGCTACACAGAGGAATAAGAGGCCTCTGTGAGAGGCTGGCGGCCAACCCTGGAACCAATAACCACCAGAAGCTTCCGCTCCTGGGAGGCTGCCTGGATCTGGCTGGTGAAGGTTCTAGGAGTACAACAGCCAGCAATAGCAGTGGCTCCAGTAGCAGCAGCAAACTTCAGATCAGCTCTCTGGCCAGTGTTCCTGGACGATCTCACATTGACCTCAGCGGGGTTTCAATGGCGCCAATGGCATGAACTGCCAGCAGAATGTGTCCTCTCACATTCTCTTCTGATTTATGATGTAAATGCCATCACGTTTCCTTCTGTGGACATACCTCTGCATTTGGAAGTCAAGCCACTTATGTGAGTTCATGCTGCAAGGAATTTGAGGACATCCTCCTTCTTCACTTGCAGGACACCAAGGGCTCTGGACATTGTGAAAGTTTCCCTTTAAGTTATGAAAGAACCGAGAACCAGGCTGAACAAGGTCATAGGGGCCTCTCTCTGGTTGGGAAAGAGGAAGGTGGGCAGTGGTTTTTACAGGGTTCTTTTTGGCTGTCTCTTTCCCTGACCATATCTGGCTGTTAAGTTTTACTAATTGCCGGGCGATTGCTTTCAATACTATCTTGGGGCATAAATTGCTCAACCATAAAACAATGAAATTCAGTTATTGGGATTTGTTTTGTCACCGGTCTCTTCCCAGCTATATCTCTCTTGCTGGGAAGCAAGGCCCATGGGAGAACCTGGGACAGGTTCTCCAGCCAGCCCATAGTTGAACTTTTATGTCCAGTAATTCCACTGATATCCACCTAATTGTCCTTCACTACCACCTCACTTTTTAGAGCACCCTCGGGCTTGAACTTCTCCGTATTGTTTCAAATGAAGTTAGCTCCTTTAGTGAAAGAATACGAGCTCTCTGGTTTATGGCCTGCTCTCTCTCCAGCAGAGACAACATCTCTGTGTCATGCCTTTGGAGGCAGAAGTGGGAACAATGGCAAACTTCTCTGAGTAACGCTTCCAGTTTAGGAGATGAGTGCTCGTTGGGGCTGGCGGTGGGAAAAATACCTTTAGCTCCTTTCTGCTGGACTCTCCCAGTATGGAATCACTACCTAACCAGCCACGAGAAAGATGATTGGGGCTCCAATATCTTTAGCAACACCGTACTCAGGGGAGAACCCTCTTGAAGGCTAGGCAGAAGCGAAACCCCACCTCTCACCAATGCTTGCCCATAACTTAGCTTCAGTATCAGAAAGGTGGGGGAGCAGGATGAGAAAATGCTGATGCCCTACCCCTCCTGGGATGATTGACAGCCCTCCACTGGGAGCTGAGAAGACAGGGCCCCGTGTTCTCGGCCACAAGCAGTCTGGAATGAATTTTCCATCTTGCTGAGTTGGGACAAGGGATCTCAGTTCAAATTCCATAACTCCCACTATTCTTATCAAATTGTAATACATTTTCTTGAATATGTGTTTCTTTAGTTGCTATACATCCTTCAACCATATTGAAATTTTAACTGGTTGTTTTAAAATAATTTTCATGAGTTTTGCTGGTGAATGAGCTGAAGTCAGTCATATCCCCCATTTTATTTCCTCTTTCTGGAACAGGTATTTTCTTTAATAAGATTTATGTTGGAACTGTGCTATATTTTACATTTCAAGCTATCCTATTTTCCATCTCTTTGTTTCTCTATACATCCTGGGTTTTCTTCTTGAGTTCATAATCCACTTCACCAATTTTTCTCTCCCAATCTAATGTTCTGAATAACTTCTAATTTTATTGACTATATTTAAAATTTCCATCAGTACTATTTAGTTCTTTCAAAAATCTGCCTTGTATTTACCAGATAGTCTTTCTTTTTTCTTTGGCCTTGTTCCTAATCATTTATCAAATATGTACTTCATAGTATATATCAGACCCATTCTTAAATTCTAAGGAATTTTGATTGCTTACTAAGCTTGTTTGCTATTGTTACATTGTATGAAATGCTGCATACACTATTTTTTATCTTAATTCTAACAGGGAGGCTGCCACCTTCCTTTTCCTGTGTTTAGATAAAGATAACTTTGAATTGGAATATAACTTCTTGCAATTAATTGATACAGACACTAAAGCTGATGACTGCTAATATCTGAGCTGAGAGAGAGGAAATATTATGACCTTCCCAATGGAAGAACATACCACCCAGTGTTGAGAAATGTTTATCTGTCTAGATTCAATGTATCAATTTAGAAGAAATAGAGGACAGATTGTTAAACCACACTATGGAGATGTGGTTACAAAAATCTGGATTGTATGAAACTCTCAAGGATAAATTGGGTTTCTTCATCAAATAAACTGTAAAGAGGGGGGGGCATAAAGAATAAAAGATAACAAAAGAAGGGAGAGTAGATGGGAGGGAGAGTGAACGAAAGATTAAAAATGTATATCAACCACTTGCAGTGTGTGAACTTTAACTAGATCCTGATTCAAATTAACTGTAAAAAATGGCCTTTACGAAACACTTGAATTCCACATATTCACTGCATATTTGATGACATTAAGGAATTTTTATTCATTTTTTGTGTGCTAATAGTTTTATGGCTCTTAAAAAGAAACACTGAAATATTCATGGATTAAATTATGTGATATGAGAAATGCTTCAAACACATGGGAGGAGGGTAGGGGGTGGGAGTTTAGAAGATTGACTGAGATAATTTTTAGAAATTTATTTATTTGCCCTGGCTGGTATAGCTTAGTGGATTGATCATGAGCTGCAAACCAAAGGGTTGCTGGTTCGATTCCCAGTCAGGGCACATGCCTGGGTTGCGGGCCAGGTCCCCAGTGGGGGCCGTGTGAGATGCAACCACACATTGATATTTTTCTTTCTCCCTCCCTTCCCCTCTCTAAAAATAAATAAATGAAATCTCTAAAAAAGATTATTTAGAGCAAATGGATAGAGGGAAACATCAATGTGCGAGATACATCCATCAGCTGCCTCTCATGTGCCCCCAACTGGGGACTTGGCCCACAACCCAGGTATGTGCCCTCACCCTGAATATGGACCGGCGACCCTTTGGTTCATAGGCTGGTGGCCCCCAATCCATTGAGCCACACCAGCCGGGCCTGAGATAATTCTTGAAGCTGGGTGATGGATAAGGGTTCATTACTGTGTTCTTTGTATACATTTGGAATTGGCTTTCCTATTACTTTAGCCTTGTAATCTTGATTTTTATGGAGGGGGGATGTGTAAACTAAAGTGAGGTCAAAAAGAGCAGTTCAGGAGTGCGTCATCGCATTCCAATGTGCAGACTTTTAAAGCTGGAATCATCTACAAAACTGAGGGCATAGTTTGACAACATTGACAATTTCCTTTTAATCTTCCCTAAATGAAATCATCAAATGCTTTTTTTATTCTGTAAAAATGTACTCTTAACAAAATACCTAAGAAATCCAGCACATAATCTGTTTTAGTTGCCTAGTATAAACAACTCCAGGATGTACTGAGCTAATTAGCAGAACATTTTTAGGTCTCAAATGTAACCCTGTTATTCCAGCCATCTCTTCTCTTTTCGTTGACACTGCATAGGAACTACTCTGGTTGTCTCATCCTCAAAATCAAGAAAAACAATAAGCAGCCCATAATACCAATAAAGATTTTAAGTTAATGAAAATAATCAGTAATTGGGCAGTCTTCCGAGGGTCTAAGTTACTAGGCTAGAACTTTCCCATTGTGCCCATAATCTACCAGAGAAACTTCCAAATGCTCAAAACTAATCATGGTGTTCACTAAATTTTGTACTTAAAAAGTTAGATACATTCCAGGAGTTGAAATGGTTGGCAAAGTCCTCAAGAATGAGGTATGATTCTTGTATCAGCTGTGTAAAAGGAGTGAATGATGGGCAACAGAAAACAGGAGGATAGCCCGTTTGTGAGGTCTGGAGATGAGGTCACTTCAAGGTTATTGGATCAAGCAAAGTACCTCTCAAAGTTGGGGAGAACGTACTTTCTGAAGGCAGCAAGAAAAATACCCACATGTTTTTGCCTTGACATTTTCAGACATCTAAGAATGAAAGAAAGTAGGTGAAGTGTATCTTACAGGGTAGTGAAAACAATCATGGGTTACAGAGCCAGAGAACCCTGGGTTCAGATCCACTAAGTCCTTGGTGGACCTCTAATGTTCAACTGGAGTAGAAACCACTGCATTAGAGAATCCGAGAGCCAAAGTCACATGTATCCCAAACAGCTCATTAATGCCAGAGGGCCACTGACTTATTCCATTCTTTAGAGTCAGTAGTTTGTAATCTTGAAGGCAATCTCACAGACACAAAGATTAACTTTACAGATCCTTTAAACAGACATAAGATATATCATTAAGGACCCTGTAATAGGCCGCAGTAGACAGAAAATTAATGATTCTGAGAAAAAGTCTCCATGACAGAAAACATAAGTCCCATAAAATTAACAATAAAATGAAACTAAAGAAATATTGGGCACAGTATAACATGTATACATAGTCTCTTAGTTTAAGACTACATGTTACCTGCTCAGCTGTTCTCAAGAAGTTGTTGCAAACCCAAGTATTATTGACTGTTCAAGTCATGAATGATCCTTTTTATTTTTCTTAAAGATTTTATTTGCTTTTAGAGAGAGGGGACGGGAAGGAGAAAGAGAGGGAGAGAAACATCAATTGGGGGCCTCTCACACGCCCCCAACTGGGGACATAGCCTGCAACCCAGGCATGTGCTCTGACTGGGAATCAAACCAGAGACCTTTCAGTTCATGGGCAGCACTTTATCCACTGAGCCACACCAGCCAGCATCCCCCTCCACATTAAAACAAAACAAAACAAAACAAAACAAAATAAAGATGAAACTCAAAAAGAAGTCTTCTAAGTATCATCATGTTATTTTTTGCTTTATTACCAGAAGTAATGTGTTTAACTACTGGATCTTTCTAAGTAATTTTTATTTTTAAAACAACTTTACTATTTGATTATATTCCTGTAGAAAAAAATATGCAGACAAATATAAAGAAAATTTAAATTACCCAGTATACCCCCAAAATACAATGAAAGATTTTATATCTTCTTTGTCCTTTGCACATGTATGTAGAATTTTAAAACAAAGTCAGTACTGTAAAATGCTTACATATCCTTTTTTCATTGACCAACCGATTATTGGGGACATTAAATATTACATCAATACATGATCTTCAGTTGGCTGCTTCACAATCTAATTAGAGCTAAACCATAATACATCTCCAATTTTTGGATATTAAGATGGTTTTGAATATTTGCTATTAAAACTGATTCTATATTAAACATCTTTCTTTATACATAAGTCTTTGTATGCATTTCTAATTTTTTAAAGATAAAAGGAGAAAACAGCACAAAGTGTGTAATTATTTCAAGCCTTTTGATACATTTTACCAAACTGCTCTCCAGAAGACTGTACCAATTTGCAGTGACACCAATAAACAGTCTTACAATTCCATTGTCTTCACGTTTCTTGGCAACGTGGGAAACTGCATGTTATGCAGTTATGCATGTTATGCAAGGGTGTTTCCCACCCTTGCTATGAATTTAATGGGGGAAGGGTGATTGGTTATCTTCTTGTCTTTGTTCTAAAATGTGGGAATTTTTCTGTTTCCTGGTCATTTGCTTTCCCTCTTTTTTGAAGCAGTCCGTGTATTTCAGAAGGCACCTTTCACGTTGGCATGGTCTTGTCTTATCACATGTTCTTCTTCAGCGGGGAAGGGCATGAAAGCTTTCCACATTTCAAATTAAGCAGGAATTCCCGACATGACTAGACTTAGAAAGTCTTCTTGCCTTCTGGGCAGCCAGGCTATTTTAATGTCTTGGTAACAAGACAGAGAACTGGGCCATATTCTGAGGGGAAAAAGTAGGCACAGATTACAATTAACCAAGCACTTACTGGTTTTTATGCATGACTTTATTGTACTTGGAATGCTGTTAAAAACTGTATTTTGATTTTAGAGTGCGGACTCATGGGATATGCACTTTATAAACTCCCCAGAAAATTCTCACGTTCACCAAAGTAAAAATCACTAACAAGATGTGGGACTTTCCACATTGCTCCGAACTGATTCCTTACTCATCTTTCCTGGGAAGCGAGGTTTACAATCACAGAACACTGTTCTCTCATGGTCACCTACCTCCATCCCCTATGTAGGACATATCTTACACACAGACCGCCAGCCAGGCTTTCGTTTATGCAACCTCCATCTTTCACCTTACCCCAGTGGAAAAAAAATCACTGAAATTTTAATACATTACTATCTACAAACAGAATAGGACCTTCTTCATGACAGCAAGTCTTATGTATCTTTGTAAACCACAGCTGACATATAGTGGGTACTCACTGTTTAGGAAATGAATTAGTGAGTGAATGAATGATATACATTTCAGTGCTGAGAGAACTGAAAAATCCTGCCTCAGAATAAGGAATTACTGTAAGGTGCTCCCTTAATGCCATGCAATCAAAGTCAGGAATCTCAATTTTGTCTAGAGTAGCAACTCTTCATTTTCTCTCTTTACGTCACATATTCCTTTGAGAATCTGATGAAAGCTATACATACCCTCTTTAAAAATGCATACATAGAAACTACACAATTTATACACATTTTTGGAAGCTTCAGAGAAGGAGAACACTGATTTCTACCACCCAGAATTTTTACTTAAAAATGGAGCTGAAATAATAAATGTATTGTCTGACAAATTATCTTTAAGTTCAAGAGACTATGGTCAGATGGAGTCTTGCAGGTGCCATTAACCTAAGCAGCAGCAAAAGCATGAGCCGCGGATCCCAGAAATCACAGAATGCTTCTTTAAACAGGCTAGCGTTGTGCCGCTCTACTGTACTGTGTTCACTACACTCAGGTGAATGTAACCATTTCTAAACTGGCATTCCCAAGTTCTTGGTATTTGCTACCCCCTTTTCTTCACAGTGATAATAAGGGCTTTCTGTATTTCAATTATGATGAAACACTTCATGGGCAAAAGGGTTATCATTTGTTTATTAAAGGACATTTATCTCCTAGGTATATAGGTTGAAATCAACGGATAGTTCTTGCTCCTTATGGATTTAAAAGTCTACCAGGAAAGACTTATGACAAATTCCCATATTCCCGACTTTGCCAGTCTTAAAGGCACTTTAGTTTCTGTGGTGGGCGGGAGCCTGCTCATACGGGGTGCAAGGACCCACTATGTGTGCCCTGTCCCAGCTTATCAGTGGCTTCATGTTGGCAGGCTGAAATCACCTGTGCTGGAGCATTTACAGCACATAAATTAGCAAACACCACAAACCACGATAACTCCATGCCTAGCGGTTGTCATTTACTACCATGTTGTGTCCTTATTACACTAAAATTGTGGCTCTCATTCCAAGGTTCCTTGACGGTAACTGGGGTAGGGAGGGCTTATATCAACCTTTTAAATTCTCTCTCAACTACAGCTGTAAGACCTAAAGAGTACAGGTTCTAGAAGACCTCAGATATACTTGGTTTCCCTCTTTGGATATTAAGGAGATGTAATATCTGATTAATTTGAGGCAACTCTGTATCTAATATGGTTAATCAAGAGTTACAAGATGTCCAAATAATAATCATGCATCTCTGAACTCATGATTTAAATTCCAGTTAGTTTCAATTCCAGAGTGGGGCAAAAGTAGATTTACAGTTGTGAGTCTGCAAAACACAGAGTTAATTTTTGTATTATTATGTATTATTCTATTATTTTCCAAACAAACAGCTGTAAACCTATTTTTGCCCCACTCGGTATATTACGGGAATTAATGCCAGAATTGAGAAGTTACCAATCTACAACCCATCCGATGGTTACCATTAATCACTGTCTTAGTTTTGCAGAGCATTAGAAGGAAGCAGATATTCCTTGGCACCACTTTGTTACTGCTATGTCAGTTTTAGCTTTAAAGGTTGCAACCACTTTGCAAGAATCTGCCAAAGAAAAAACAGCTTCCTCAGCAATGTAGGCCACATGCAGAGCTGGCACTATTCACCTTCAGAGTAAGGCTCAGAGACACACTGAAGAGCAAAGCCATGCCGAGAATCTGGCAGGCCAGATACAATGCATGACCAGCCAAACATGCCTACACAATTTCACAAGTGGTGCTTTCTGTTGTAGTAAATGGGATGAAGGCTCGTGGAAAACACGCAGGTTAGTATAAAGCCACCAGGAGATGGACCAAAGGTGAATTGCAAATAAGAGGAAAGGCAGTGGAAGATCTATGGAAGTGTCTGCTTGCAGATGGCTCAGGATACTCACCTTCAGGTTATGCAGGGTTTCCGACCATTCCATGGACCCTATCTGAGGTATGGTAGTGAGGAGTAAACTTGTGGCTTTATTGGCATTTTCTTTCAGAGTCTTTAAAACCCGGTCCACTGAAACCTAGGGAAACAACAGCACAGGATGTTACCAGCAAGTACAAATTCCACTGCTTCTTATGGAACATTTTCCTAAGTTCCTACCTGATCTGTGAAGTCAGTTTACCTGTTTCAATCCCCTGAGCCTAGTTCTGCACTTATCAAGGTGATCTTGGTCCACAGGCAGGAGGTCTTGGAGAAACCCAATGATAGCTCTGAAAAGCCCCATTTTCAACATGGGGTCCGAGAAGCTACCCCAGCTGTCTTCTGTGTTAGCCTGATCTAGGGAGCTGTGGCCATTCTCCCCAGATCCAGAGAATGGATTCCAGTCATAAAACTGTTGCTACACTGGATAACCAACCAGTCAGAAAATAAACATGTCTTTTTAGAGAAGTCTTCCAGCTAACAAAGAAAAATGATGGAATCAAAGTATCATTTTTTCTTTTAACAGCTCTCAACAAATTAATGGGTAGGCTGCTCACATCACAAAACAACTCAACCAAATAAACAACCCACTCCCCTGATGGAAAACTGAACACTATGTATGACACCTGAATCTGATCAAATCTCTAGATCCAGCCGCCAATTTATACAAAATACAGAGGACAGAGAATCTGGTGAAACTACCCAGAGGAGGTGATTTCAGCAGTTCAGACTGTGGGAAACTATAGGTCAAGTCATTTGGTTTCTTTTTAGGAAACATGGAAGAAAAAAACCACTTGAGTTTTTTGAGATAACTAGAAACTTGAACTTTGCCCAGGAATGTGAAGGAATTATGGCCTGAATGTGTTAACGATAATGTGATTCTGTCAGATACTCCCTCCTCACATGTTTATGGAGAAAGTTATGGGTCAGAGCACAGATGAAACATGATTGGCTGGAAGTTGACAGGATGATGGTTGAAGCTGGATGTTGGATTCATGGAAACCTGTAGTATTGTCTGCTTTGTATGTAACTAAAATTGCTCCACGAGGAAAAGGTAGAAAAGGTTGTGACTATAAAATGAGTGATCAGAGGAGTACTTGCCACACTGAGCTGTACTCAGAAGAAATCCAGGATTCAGGGGCACAGTGATTACAGGTTTCATCCCATTTCCTGGAGTATAAAGCCCAGGTCCCTCCCATAAACATCCGGATGTGTTTGGGAAAAATGGTCAGTACCATAGCAGAGGGAGTCCCACTGCTGTGGGACCACAAAGCGGGACCAGCTGGTGCCTGCCAGGCACAGGTGCAAGCACATTTTAAGCAGAGCCTGGGAATGCAGGGTCCTAAAGCACGCAAGAGATTTACCTTATATTTACTCTTTTTCCTGTGACTGATACGTCTATACGGACTCTGACTTCTCTTGGTTCCTGCTGTTGGGCTCCACCCGAAATACCTGTTAACCTCCTCACAATCAAATTTAATCCTCGAACAGTTCAAATCTCGTTTCCTTCATAAACTTTTTATCTTTCCACCCCCAACTCCATCGCTGCTACAATCCGGTGACCACGCTCCTGGGAGTGAGCACTGTATTAGCTGCTCTACTCACACAACTTGGCTTCCTTCTCCGAGTAATCCAGCAAGGTCAAGACTGAAACTGAGCAACTTACACTCCCCACCCCAAAGCCCTGGCTCCAACCTATGGAAGAGTAACTTGTTAAATAATATTCCAGGTATCACAAGCAAATAGAGCAAGAGGAATTTGAAGGTGGGTTGGTGACTCTAAAACCTTTCTATCACGTCAGGCTGTACATCTGTTTGAAGCACAATAATACTTTTGGCTGGCTGAGATGAGGCCGTCTTTGTTGTATCTTTCTTGTAGCACCCAACATTACTTGCCTTCATGCCTTATCACTTACACAGAACTTAGTTTTGCTATTTTTTAAAAAAATTATAATTTGATAAGGTGTATTTAAAGAAAAAATAAGTTGTTTAAGATTTATTTATTTATTTTTAAAGAGAAGGGAATAGAAGGAGAAAGAGAGGGAGAGAGAGAAACATCAGTGTGGTTGCCTCTTGCATGCCCTAAACTGGGGACCTGGCCCACAACCCAGGCATGTGTCCTGACTGGGAATTGAACTGGTGACCTTTTGGTTCGCAGGCTGGCACTCAACCCACTGAGCTATACCAGCCAGGGCTTTACTTTAAAAAAAAAACAAACCCTCAGCCAAGGACATATTTATTAATTTTAGACAGAAAGGGAGCTGGGACACAGGGAGAGAGGGAGAGGGAAAGAGAGAGACAGAGAAACATCGATAGATTGCCTTCTGCAGACGCCCAACCAGAGATCCAACCTGCAAGCTTTTGGTATATGGGATGCTGCTGCAACCAACTGAATCACCCGACACGGACAGGGCTAGTTTTTCTTTTAACTGAAGAAGTTCTAATCGACTGCTTTCCAAACCTCGTGTGGCCCACTAAAGGAAAGGACTGTTAGCTCCGCAGAGGAGAAATATTCCTAGATTAGCAGAAAGCCGCAGGCAGGAAACCATGTGTTCTCAGCAGGTGGCAGACACTGAGGTCTGCCCCTTAGGTGATTGGAGCTGGTAAGTCAGGGACCACGCCGTGTAGGGATTTAACAAATCTCTTACATTAGAAAGCATCCTCATAGTTAATTACACTGAGTAGTCAGGATAACGCACCACACAAAACGAAGAACCTGTGTTCATCTATGACCCAAAATCCATATAAAAGGGTGGACAGCAAGAATATCCTACCCTGTTTTACATGAGACTGGATGTTGAAACAAGCAGCTCTGAGATGGTGGCAAGGGTCCCCTTGCAGAGGATGTCACCTGTCCTCAATGTGCTCAGAGCAGCGCCCCCTACATTTTTTTCTTACTTCAAAATACCTTGACTGTACTTCTGTCCCTTTCTCTTTTTCAAAATAAGACAAATGATCTGGCTTCTTCAAGTAAAATGCCGGTGGTAAAAAGACAGAGGGGAATATTAGGTTAAAAGAGACATATTCAAATGAAATGTGTGGATTATAAAGGACCCTTATTTGAATAGCTGAAAATGATGAGATCAGAGGGAAAATGTGAACAGCCTGGCTATTTGCTTATATTCAGGAATTAATGTAAATATTCTTAGTACCATAATGGTCCTGTGGTCATTCTTTATTATTTTATAAAAACGAAAAGAGGCCTTTTAGAAAAATACTTCAAACTAATGAAGGCGGGTGAGAGAGAAGTGGTAGGGACATAGACATGACACGAAGTAGGCGGTGGCTGAGAACCAGAAAGCTGAGTGATGGGTAAATGGGGTTCATTATACTAGATTATCTCTACCTTCGCAGATGCTTGACGTTTTCAACAATGACAACACTTGTTTTGGAAGCCTGACCTCGGCAGTCCAGGACCCTCAAACACCAGTGGGACCTTGCTGTGTTTCCTGCCTACGACCCCTAACTGACTTCCCTTCTGAAATACACATCTCCTCGGCCCGGCCTCCCTCGGGCTCCCTCCTCTCCACACCACTCAAGCAGGCCCATGTTTCCCTTCGCACGTAAGGAAGGCGTCCCAGACTTCTAATATTCAGTTGACTGAACTGGATTCGTACTCCTATAACTCAGCACACTATTTCCTTATAACACACTCAGCACTCCTATAACTCAGCACACTATTTCCTGAGCCTTCTCACACTGGTTGCTTAATCTCTCACCACTCCCCAAAAAACCCAGAGTGCTGGCTCCTTATAAACTTGTTTCATTTGCTGTCATACTCTTCACTGAGCAATGCATCCAGTCATAGTAGGTTGAACAGATAAGATATGAATACAGTCCACTTACCAGAAAGAGGTAATAAGAAACACTAAGTTTTTTCCTTAAAAACAAAAACAGAACAGACAGCAGCACAGCACAAGGAAATGATAACCAAAAGACCTTTAGCCTTAATAAAAGGCCCAAGTCTCAATATGATTCCCAACATACTTACATGCCTACAATGTACTATTCACTATTAATCCTTGGATAAGTGCCTTTTTAATTCCCATGAAGACCTAGGTTCTTAACTTTCCAAAGGGAACTATTGAAAATATCTGGTAATACCCAACTGACAATGCATTAAAAGTTGACCTTAAAACCTAGTAAAAAAGGCACCTTCTGGAACTAAAGCAATAGAAACAAATAGTTAAGATTCTCTCTTACAGGTGCTCACGGCACCCAGAAACATACATGCTTTGGAGAGAATTCCACCTACCGCTTCCTCATGTTCCTTCCAGCAATCATAATCTGTTGCCATGGCAATACTTGCATAGCAAAGTCCAGCCTCCTTAGCAAGAACCACCTCTGGAACTGTGGTCATGTTAATAACATCCGCCCCCCAGGTTCGAAACATGAAGCTTTCTGCCCGGGAACTGAATCGAGGTCCTTCAATTGTAATCATCGTCCCTTTCGAATGGCACCGCAGTCCTAGCTTCTTAGCAGACTCTGTGAGGACCTAGAAGAGAGAGAACTACAAACTGGTGGTGGGAAAATGGAGACAACTGTATTCGAACAACAATTTTAACAAAACGATTAAAAAGAACCACAAATGCAAAGCATATAAACCTAAGAACAGCTTATTTTATTCCCCTGCTGAAATTTGAAAAGTTGATTAAAAATTTTTACCATAAAAGCTTAGCAGCTGTAGGCCCTCTAGAGAACCTGGGAGATCCCAGTTTCCCAGACCTTCACCCACTTACATATCCTGTCTCCCCATCCCCTGGGCATAGCGCTCACAGCTACAAGAGCAAACACTGAAGTTTTTCTAAGCACTAAGAATTTGTCGACATGTTTTAACCTCATTTCCTTTTTCCTTAAAGATTTTATTCATTTTTAGAGAGAAGGGAAGGAGAGAGGGAGAGAAACATCAGCATGTAGTTGCCTCTCACATGCCCCTTACTGGGAACCTGGCCCACAACCCAGGCATGTGCTCTAGACTGGGAATTGAACCGGTGACCCTTTGGTTCTCAGGCCAGTGCTGAATCCACTGAGCTATACCAGCCAGGGTCATTTATTTCTTACCAGCTTTAAGAGACTAAGCTGGGCTGTGCACAACAGCTGGAGCCTGGGCTCTTAAACCTCCACGGCTCAGCTAAGGTCGTGCGCTCCTCATTCACATCTCCTCAAACAGACGTTCTGAGAACTGTTTCCAAGCTCCTGAAAAATTCATTCTCATGGTTCTTTTGTAAAAAATCTGAAGACTTCTGTGAATGCTTTTTTTGACTAGAAAGTAGTTTCTTCATAATCTCTGCTGCCTGTTGCCTCTCCAAGGACATACGTTAAAAACAGCACACTAATTTTTCAAGGGCCATGCTCATTTTTTCTGGCCAAGGAAAAATGTATCTTAGCATCCCTTTAGTTGGCAAAGCCCCACGTGGATTTTAGAAACATTACTTATAAGTTTGATCACTTTTTCCAGTGTCTAATTAATAACATCTAAACTTCAGGTTATTAATTAATTTCATTTTTTCTTGGCCTGTGCTTCAACACTTTTTTAATTAAAAAAAAAAAAAAAAAAAAAAAACAGGTCTAGCCCTGGCTGGTATAGCTCAGTGGATTGAGTGCAGGCTGCGAACCAAAGAGTTACCGGTTCAATTCCCAGTCAGGGCACATGCCTGGGTTGCAGGCCAAGTCCCCAAGTGGGGGCCATGTGAAAGGCAACCACACATCGATGTTTCTCTCCCTTTCTCTCTAAAAATAAATAAATAAAATAAAAAAAACTAGTCTTTTAAACTTAACTATTAAAAGCACTGCTGAAAATTCCCTTAACCTTTGTATGTCTTAGCTCTCTCACCGGTAGAATGGGAATAGTAACACTGTGTAACAGTTAAATGAGTCTGTGTGTAGTCTGCAGGCCCTCCCCATGTGTGGGTGGGTTTCCTCTGAGTACTCACATCCCAAAGATGTGGCACTAGGTGGTTTCTACCCTGTCCTAGTCTGAGTGAATGTGGGTGTGCTGAGTGTGCCCTGAGATGGAAGGGCCTCCGGTCTACAGTGGGTTCCTGCCTGATGCCCTGAGCTGCTGGCAGATGAGCTCTGGCCACCCATGACCCTGAACTAGAATAAGCAGGTTGGAAAATAACTATCTTCCCTGTTTTTATTCATCTTTCTTAAATGCATGTATAGCTCACATTTATTTCAATGTTTAATATTAGAAAGGTTTTGGATCTTTAGAAGTTTGGTGATATTTTTTGTCACCAGAAGTATGGCATAAGAACTCAATTGCCTTCTGTACAATTGATTTCATTGTTCATCATTTTGCATTAAACTCGCAATCTCCAAGAACCCACAGACAGGGTTAAATGAGTATTTATTGTACTGGCACCTTTTACACACTCACCAAATAAACGGGCAAAGGTTCCTGGGAGGTTATATACATTTATTTATTTGTAAGTATATATACATAATATATATGAATATGTATAAATAAATATAAAATGGATCAACTCAAAGTCAATAGAAGGTTCCAGTGTAAGGAAGTCTTGCCTGCTTATGCCTGAACCACATAAGCAAATTACTCTATTTCCTTAAAAATAACTTATACTATGCTACGACAGTGAGAGAAAGAATTTTAATTAGAGCCATGGCATTTCCAAACTTAGAACCTTGACGAGCACAGACAACAAATAGCTGCTGCTTCATTATCTTGTTCTCTGTATACTGAAAATAAGATCATGCTTAATTGAACACTTTCCTGAAAGAGTACAGGTTATAAATGCAAGGGTCTAAATCACATCCTCTTTCATTTTTCTCTAAGTTAATAAATAACCAGCCTAGGCCTGTCTTCATTAAATGTCTTTAAAAATCCCGAACAGCCAAGCTGTACGTCTCACACAACTTGAAGAGTATTTCCAGAGGTGTCTGAAGGAAGATCATAGTCGGCCTGTGCCAGGGGCCTGCGGCTGCACGTCCTCGCCCTCACCCTGGGAGGTGGGTGCCATGATGGGAGGGGGAGGAGGAGGAGGAAGCAGAGGCTCCCGGATATGGACTGGGCATGCTGATGGACTCTGGGGCCTCGCCACTTGATGCAAACCAGCACTTTGCATCACCACGAGAACAGATAACATCATCATACGGTATCAGAAATACAACGGGCAGGCTGAGAGATCTCCGGGTCTGAGGCTAAGCTGCTTTTGTTTCCATGTCTCAAGTAATCATAACGGAACTCCTCAATCTGCCACCATCCCTACATATTAGCAATATTAGATCACCAGGCTAAATATATTTCATGTGTCAGGACTCCCCAACAGTGTACTCAAAACTACTTCCTAAAATGACTAAAAGTGACACTATTTTTGGAACAGGTAAAAACTGCATCACACAAAATATTATCATTCCTCCACCCACGTTCAAGTGATGCAGTTCACTACCTCGAGGGAAACCACTGTTTTCTGGCCAACTTTCCAGAAACACTCTATTTGCACACAAGAATTCTCATACTCATTTCTTTATACATATATATATATATATACATATATATATATGTATATATATATATATATTTCCTCATATTAATTTCTTTACACACATACACATTTTAACACAAATGGAAGGATATGGTAAAACAGTTGTCTATCAAGGGAGGTGAAATTCATTCCTGGCAACCAGCACCCAGTTACCACATTTACATGTGTTCTGTATACATCACTGGTACTTCCTCTGCCCACATCTACCCAGAGTACTGAAGTCACTGTTTTCTACCTGGGAGAAGATCTTCAATTTCCTACTAACATGATACTGTCTCCCTAGTCTATTTCTTCCCAAACTGCCTCCATTTTGAAATGGACTAGAATTTTATACACATCTCGTTTCCCCAAGAGAGCAAATTCATTATGTGGACAGGTCTGTGTTTCAGTGGGAAGACCTGCAGCATTTTGATATATGTATTTCACTGATAACTAGATCTATCTAAATACATACATACACACAAACTTAACTTACCATTAAAAAAATTAATTAATTTTTTTAGAGAGGGGGGAAGGGAGCGAGAAAGAGGAGGGAGATATCAAAGTGGGGTTGCCTTTTGCACGCCCCCTACTGGACACCTGCCCCACAACCCAGCCATGGGCCCTGATTGGGAGTTGAACTGGTGGCAACCCTTTGGTTCGCAGCCTGTGCTCAATCCACTGAGCTACACCAGCCAGGGCTTAACTTGCCATTTTTATAAACATGTAAAATATGTACTTTCACAGAGGTCAGAGAGAATGCACATATAGTGGTATACCTCAAATGATTCTCCAGAACCCATGACTTTGCATTCCAGGTTTTTTTTTTTTTTTAAACACCAGAGTGAGGTTAAGTTGCCCTTGCTGTTAACTATAAGCAGACCACTTTTCATGGCTATACAGGGGTGAATATAAAAGCTGTAACAAATCTTCTGCTATCCATATGTAAATGTTCAAGTTGGCTGAATGACTTACTTGTTTAGGTATTTACATTCTGTACATTAATTTAAAAGTAGATTTCATGAGGCAGCTCACCTATGACAATGCCTCTAATCTGCTGTGTTGCACGTGGCTTTCAAACCTGGGATTACAGTATGATTCTGACTTTTGTGAGGCTGTCTCCTTTGTTCTGAGATTTTACTGTAATCTCAGAGAGAAGGCTGGAGAATAATGGCCCAACTCAGCTCAAAGACAAATGGTGCCAAGCTGACAATTTATAAAATATCAATAATAATAACCTAATTCATAAAAGCAGTTAGTAGTCATTGGATGTTTCAATACTAATAGGTATTGTTCAAAGCATCTTGTCAATATTAACTCTTTAATCCCTCCCATGGTCCTATGATGTACATGTAATCATTACCTTCATTTCACAAATGAGGAAACTGAAGCCCAGAGGTGTTAAGTAACTTATCCAATGACACACAGCTATTAAGCTGAAGAGCAGAGATTGGATCCCAAGTAACCTGGTTGCAGACTATATACTCTTGACTAATTTGTTAGTCTACACTAAATTATTTAAAGGGTATCCTGACAGCAAATCAAAACTTACTGAAAAAAGGTAGGTTGCCACATTGAGTGTTTCAGCTTACCAACGACCGACAGTAGTGGAGGCATTATTAGCAAAGGAAAACAACTCTTCATAAAACCTTGCATAAGAACTCGACAGGGGATAAGGAACCACATGCTTATTAGCCAATTAATCTAACTCTAGATGCCACCCTAAGCCCTTATGATTTATCTTGGTGTACCTTCCAGAAAGGGCACAAACCTCTCTCGTTTTGGGGCAGAACGGCTCAGCCGCTGATATGTGGCACACTCCTCTGGCACAGGAATGACTCCCATCGTAGAAGGTCTGAGGCCTTCTGGTGGTCCTACAAAATAAAATGAAAAGGATTTTTTGTTGTTGCTGTTTTGCTTTAAAGAAAGCCATCTCTCCATTCTCTGAGGGCCAGTGAAATCAGCTGTATCTAGGTCGACACCTTGGTCCACAACCCAGAGACAACGGCTCTGGGCAAGCTGAAGGCAACTGGTAAAACAGCAGCTTCAGGGTGGTATTTGGCTTCTCTGGCTCCAGGGTGGCGGCAACATACTCTCCCACAGGAACTCAAGTGTCCGTGGTCTCGTGGCTGAGACAGGATAACCACACTGGACTGCAGGTACAACTCAGCTGTGGGCTCAGGAGGGCAAGGAAAGCACCCAAGAAGTCAATGTGAAAACTCCATGGCTGCAAACCCCAGATTTTGTCATTTTACCCCTACTTCAGATGGACCAAAATATGCGGACTATTTCCACTGCAATACCAGTATCACATCTAATAAAAATAACATCAATTCCTCGGGATCTGCTAATACACAGACAATATGCAAATTTCCCTGATGTCCTCAAAAATGTCCTTTTTGCAAAAACAGTTGCTTTAGTTTGGGGTCCAAATGAAGTCCCCATTTTGCATTTGATTGTCATGCTTTAAACCTGAGAGTAACCTGGTCACTTGGCATGGTGACCACCTTTCCATGCTGGTAGTGAGTGAGCTCTGCTTGTACAACTTGACTCTCCTCCAGGAAGAGCAAGCAGCAGACCAGGAATATGGCTCCAGGGCTCCTGACAACCAGGGATGAGGTAAAGATACAACAAAGAAAGGAAATTACAGGCCAATATTACTGATGAACACAGATGCTAAAATCCTCAACAAAATATTGGCAATCTGGATCCAGCAATACATTAAAAAGATCATGGGGAATTCCGGTGGAAGTGTAGGCAGAAACCCTTCGCTTCCTCAAACAAGCAAAAAGAGGATAACAACCCATCTAAAAATAAATAAACAACCAGAAAATCAAACTGCATGAAACTCTGACAACCAAGGAATTAAAGAAAAAAATCAACCAGAACAACTGGACTGGTTAGAACCCATGGTGAGGCCATGTGGATGGGGCCAGCTCAGAAAAACCCCAACAAGTCAGCAGACTGTGCATGCTGGCTGGCTGGCTGGCTGAAGGCAAAACTGAGACTCAGAGATGACTATGGATTACGGCGGGTGCCTTGGAGGGAGCAACTCCCAGTCTCACGAGCTCCACAGTTCATTGGAAAGCAAGCTAGAGATGAGCAGGTGAGCAGCAATGTTTTCTCTCTGGCCACTCCCCCACAGGCAGTGCCACAGAGCAGCAAAGAGGGTTGCCCTGCCCAGGTGAATACCTAAGGCCCCACCCCTTACAACTTAACAGGTGCACCAAGACAAAGAAATCGGGCCCAAATGAAAGAACAGAGCATTAACTGGAGAAAGAGCTAGGCGATGAGGAGATAGCCAACCTATCTGATGGAGAATTTAAAGCCCTGGTAATCAAAATGCTCACAGAACTGATTGAGCTTGGACAAAAAAATGAAAAAATAAATGAAAGACACCCAAAATGAAATAAAGCAAAATATTCAGGGAACCAACTGTGACAGGAAGGAAACCAGGACTCAAATCAATGATTTGGAACACATAAAAATAAACATGTAACCAGAACAGAATGAAGAAACAAGAATTCAAAAAAATGTAGAGAAACCTATGAACCTCTGGGACAACCTGAAATGTTCCAACATCCAAATTATAGTAGTACCAGAAAGAAAAACAACAGCAAGAAATTAGAAACCTATTTGAACAAATAATGAAGGAAAACTTCCCCAATCTGGTGAAGAAAATAGACTTCCAGGAAGTCCAAGAAGCCCAGAGAGTCCCAGAGAAGTTGGACTCAAGGAGGAACACACCAAGGCACATCATCATTAAGTTACCTAACATTAAGGATAAAGAGAGAATCTTAAAAGCAGCAAGAGAAAAGGAGACAGTTACCTACAAAGGAGTGCCCATTAGGCAATCAGCTGATTTCTCAAAGGAGACTTTACAGAAAAGAAGGGGCTGGAAAGAAGGATTTGAAGTCATAAAATGCAAGGATCTACACCCAAGAATACTCTACACAGCAAAGCCTTCATTTAGAATGGAAGGGCAGATAAAGTGCTTCCCAGATAAGGTCAAGTTAAAGGAGTTCATCATCACCAAGCCATTATTATATTAAATGTTAAAGGACTTATCTAAGAAAAAGATAAAAAATACGAACAATAAAATGACAACAAACTCACAACTATCAACAAATGAACCTAAAAGAAAAGAAAAACAATGGAAACAAAAACTAAGCAAACACCCACAACAGGAACAGAATCAGAGCAATGGAGATCACAGGGAGGGATTTCAGTGGGGAGGGGGAAGAGAGGAATAGGGGGCAAAGATATGGGAAAGAAGAAGCATAATTAGTAGATATAAAATAGATGGGGAGATAAAAAATGGGACAGGAAACAGAGAACTCAAAGAACTTACATGTACAACTCATGAACAAGAACTAAGGTGGGGGGGATGCTGGTGGCTTGGGGGGACAGGGTGGAGGGGAGATAAAGGAGGAAAAATCGGGAAAACTGTAATAGCGTAATTAATAAAAATACTTAAAAATAAAATAAAATTGAGAGTAATCCTGTCTTCTACACTCAATCTTTTCTTATTTTTTAAATCATTTTTAATTTTATTTTAATTGTTGTTCAAATACAGTTTTCCGTCTTTTACTCCCATCCCAGACCACCCCCCTAGTGTTCCCCACCTCCCTCGCATTTCCACCCCCCTTAGTTTTTGTCCATGTGTCTTTTATACTTGTTCCTCTAATCCCTTCCCTTTTTCCCCTGAAATTCCCTTCCCTCTGGTTACTGTCAGCCTGTTTTTTATTTCAATGTCTTTGGTTATATTTTGCTTGCTTGTGTGTTTTGTTGCTTAGGTCCCGTTAAAGATGAGATCATATGTCATTTGTCTTTTACCTCCTGGCTTATTTCACTCAGCATAATGCTTTCTAATTCCATCCATGCTGTTGCATAGGGTAGAAGCTCCTTCTTTCTTTCTGCTGCATAGAATTCCATTGTGTAAATGTACAATAGTTTTTTGATCCACTCATTTACTGATGGGCACCTAGGTTGCTTCCAGCACTTGGCTATTGTAAATTGTGCTGCTATGAACATTGGGGTCCATAGGTTCTTTTGCATTGGTGTTTCAGGTTCTTAGGATATAATCCTAGCAGTGGAATTGCTGGGTCAAAAGGCAGTTCCATTTTTAGTTTTCTTAGAAAATTCCATATTGTTTTCCATAGATTCCATAGTCTGCAATCCCACCAGCAGTGAACTAGGGTTCCCTTTTCTCCACAACCTCCCCAACACTTATTGTTTGTTGCTTTGTTTATGATGACCACTCTTACCGGTGTAAAGTGGTATCTCATTGTGGTTTTAATTTGCATTTCTCTGATGGCTAGCGATATTGAGCATCTTTTCATGTGTCTCTGGATCCTCTGTATGTCCTCCTTGGAGAAATGTCTGTCCAAGTCCTTTGCTCATTTTTTAATTGGGTTGCTTATCTTCTTGGAGTGTAAGTTCTTTGTATATTTTGAAGATTAAACCCTTGTCTGAAGTAAAATTGGCAAATATGTTTTTCCCATATAGTTGGTTCTCTTTTTACTTTAATGCTGTTTTCTTTAGCTGTGCAGAAGCTTTGTATTTTGATGAGATCCCATTTGTTTATTCTTTCCTTTATATACCTTCCTCTGGGGGATATATCAGTACAAATGTTGCTGCGTGAGATATCTGAGATTTTCCTGCCTATGTTCTCCTCTAGGATTTTGATGGTGTCACAGCTTACATTTAAGTCTTTTATCCATCTTGAATTAATTTTTGTGTATGGGGTAAGTTGGTGCTTGAGTTTCATTTTTTTGCATGTAGCTGTCAGCTCTCCCAATACCACTTGTTGAGGGACTATTTTTACTCCATTTTATGGTGTTGTCCCCTTTGTTGAATATTAACTGACTGTAGTGACTTAGGTTTATTTCTGGGCTCTCTGTTCTGTTCCATTGGTCTATGTGCCTGTTTTTATGCCAGTACCAGGCTGTTTTGATTACAGTGGCCTTGTGATACAGTTTGGTAGTAGGTATTATGATAACTCCTACTTTGTTCTTCTTTCTCAGAATTGCAGCTGCTATTTGGGGTCATTTATAATTCCAATATAAATTATTGAAGTGTTTGTTCTATGTCTGTGAAATATGCCATTGGCACTTTAATAGGGATTGCATTGAATCTATAAATTGCTTTGGGTAATATGGACATTTTGATGATGTTAATTCTTCCAATCCATGAACATGGTACATGTTTCCACTTGATTGTGTCTTCCTTAATTTCATTCTCCAGTGTTGTGTAGTTTTCTGCATATAGGTCTTTCACCTCTTTGGTTAGGTTTATTCCTAGGTATTTTATTTTTCTTTTTGCTATATTGAATGGGATTTTTTTCTTGATTTCTGCTTCTGCTGATTCACTGTTGGTATACAAAAATGCCTTTGATTTCTGGATTTTGACTTTGTATCCCACTGTTTTGCCAAATTCATTTATTAGGTTGAGCATTTTGGGTGGAGTCTATAGGATTTTCCATGTACACTATCACATTGTCTGCAAACAGTGACAGTTTTGTTTCCTCCTTTCCGATTTGGATGCCTTTTCTTGTCTGATTGCTGTGGCTAAAACTTCCAATACTATATTGAATAGAAGTGGTGAAAGTGGACAACCTTGTCTTGTTCCTGATCTTAGTGGAAAAGCTTTTAGTTTTTGTCCAATTATGATGTTGGCTGTAGGTCTCTCATATATGGCCTTTATTATGTTGAGGAATGCTCCCTGAATTCCCACTTTGCTGAGTGTTTTTATCATAAATGGGTGCTGTACCTTGTCAAATTCTTTTTCCGCATCTATTGATATGATCATGTGATTTTTGTCTTTGCTTTTGTTTATGTGATGTATTACACTTACTGATTTGCAAATGTTGAACTATTCTTGCATCCCTGGGATGAATCCCACTTGGTCATGGTGTATGATCTTTTTAATGTGTTTTTGGATGAGGTTTGCCAATATTGTGTTGATGATTTTAGCATCTACATTCATCAGCGATATTGGCCTGAAATTTGCTTTCTTTGTTGTATCTTTATCTAATTTTGGGATTAGGATGATTCTGGCTTCATAGAAAGAGTTTGGGGTCTTCCATCACTTTGGATTTTTTGGAATAGTCTGTGAAGGATAGGGGTTAGCTTTTCCTTAAATGCTCTGTAGAATTCTGTGAAACCATCTGGTCCAGGGCTTTTGTGTGTCAGGAGTTTTTTGATTACTGCTTCAATTTCGTCTGCTGTTATTGGTCTGTTCAGGCTTTCTGCTTCTTCTTCATTGAGTTTTGAAGATTCTATTTTTCTAGAAATTTGTCCATTTCATCTAGGTTTTCCAATTTCTTGGCATATAGCTCCTCTTAGTAATTTCTTACTATCCTTTGTATTTCTGTGGTGTCAGTTGTAATCTCTCCTCTTTCATTCTGATTGTGTTTATTTGGGTCCTCTTTTTTTCTTGATGAGCCTGCTTAAAGGCTTGTCAATTTTGCTTACCTTTTCAAAAAAACAGTTCTTGGATTCACTGATCATTAGTACTGTGCTTTTAGTCTCTATGTCATTTAATTCTGCTCTGATCTTGGTTATTTCCTTCCTTCTACTAGCTCTGGGCTGTCTTTGTTGTTGTTCCCCCAGTCCTTGTAGGTGTAGGGTTAGGCTGTTTGTTTGAAATGTTTGTATCTTTTTTAGGTAGGCTTGTATCACTATGAACTTCCCTCTCAGGATTGCCTTTGCTGTGTCCCTTAAGTTTTGGGTTGTCGTGAATTAATTTTCATGTGTTTCCAGAAAATTTTTTATTTCTTCCCTAATTTCATTCTTGACCCATTCATTGTTTAATAGCATGCTATTCAATCTCCATGATTTTGAGTGTTTGGGTTTTTTTCCCTTGGGGTTCATTTCTAGTTTCAGTCCCTTGTGGTCAGAGAAAATGCTTGGTATGATTTCAATTTTCTTGAATTTGTTGAGGCTTGTTTTGTGTCCTATCATGTGGTCTATCTTTGAAAATGTTCCATGTGCGTTTGAATAGAATGTGTATTTAGCTTCTTTTGGATGCAGGGCTCTATAAATATCAGTAAAGTCCATTTTATCTAGGGCATTGTTCAGTGCCACGATATCTTTGTTGATATTTTGTTTGGAAGATCTGTCCATTTTTGATAGTGGGGTGTTAAAATCCCCTACTATAATTGTGTTGCTATCAATATCTCTCTTGAAGTCCTCTAAGGTTTTCTTTATATATTTGGGTACTCCTATGTTGGGTGCACATATATTTACAATGTTTATGTCTTCTTGGTGGAGTCTTCCTTTGAGTATTATGAAGTGACCTTCTGGGTCTCTCTTTATGGATCTTTTTTGGAAGTCTAGTTTATCTGATATGAGTATTGCTACTCCGGCTTTTTTATCTTGTCCACTTGCTTGGAAAATTTATTTCCAGCCCTTTACTTTCAGTCTGTGTAGGTCTTTTGTCCTGAGGTGGGTCTCTTCTTGTAGGCAGCATATGTGTGGGTCATGCTTTCTTATCCATTCAGCTGTTCTGTGTCTTTTGATTGGACCATTTAATCCATTTACATTTAAGGTTATTATTGATAGGTACTTATTCATTGTCATTTTTGTACCTATGTTCCTCTCTGTCTCTCCCTTTTCCTTCCTATCTTAGAGCAGTCCTTTTAGCATCTCTTGCAGAGCTGGATTGATGGATGTGTAATCTTTTAGACATCTTTTGTCTTGGAAGCTCTTTATTTGGCCTTCTATCTTGATTGAGAGCCTTGCTGGGTAAAGAAGCCTAGGTTGCAGGCCACTGGTTCTCATTACTTGGAATATTTCTTGCCATTCTCTTCTGGCTTAGAGCATTTCCATTGAGAAATCAGCAGCTAACCTTATTGGGGCTCCCTTGTATGTTACTTCCTTCTTCTCCCTTGCTGCCTTTAAGATTCTCTCTTTGTCTTGGAATTTTGCCATTTTAATTATGATGTGTCTTGAAGTGGGCCTCTTTGGGTTCTTCATGATTGGGACTCTGTGTTTCCCGGATTTGTGTAACTTTTTCTCTCATCAAATTAAGGAAGTTTTCCATCATCACTTTTTCAAATAGATTTTCTGTCCCTTTCTCTTCTTCTTCTCCTTCTGGTATCCCTATTATACAGATATTATTATGTTTCATATTGTCTTCCACTTATCTTAATCCCTCTTCATTCTTTCTGAGCCTTTTTTTCTTTTCTTGCTCCTTCTGGGTGTTTTTTTCTACTTTGTCCTCCAACTCGCTGATCCGATCTTCTGCTTTATCCATCCTGCTTTTGATTTCTTCCACTGTGTTCTTCAGTTCAGAAACTGTATTCTTCATTTCCTCCTGGCCCTTGTTTATGTTTTCTATTTCCTTTTTCATGTTGATATAGTTTGCAGTGAGTTCACTGAAGTTCCCCTGTAGTTTCTGGTAGCTTATTGTGAGCTCATGGAACTTCCTGATAACCAGTCCTTTGAATTCAATATCTGATAGCTGACTTGTCTCCATTTCATTTAGGATTCTTTCTGAGGCTTCCTCCCTTCCTTTCATTTGGGGATTGTTTCTTTGTCTTCCCATTGTTTGTGAGAACTTCTTGTTAGCTTCTGCTTCTTAAATGGATTTGTTCTTGTTCCCAGGGTTTATGGTATGAACTTCTGTGGTAGAATGCCTGTGAGATTCAGTGGTGCAGTTTTCTTGCGGTATCCTCGTGTTCACTACTTCTACCTACTCTTTTTTGTGATCAGTTGGAGGGGGAAGCAAAATGGTTTAAGATAGCAGGAGAGCATTCTATGATATTTACAATAGCAGCTGGTATATAAGAGATAGGAGATCTTTGGCTATGTATAGTGTTGACCATGATCTTCAACCCAACTAGCCACTTTTAAGAAAGGATGGGAAGAAGATAAGACTCTTGCTGGGTAGGGAAGGATTGTGAGTTGGATCTAGAAAGCAATGAGGTTGTGGGAGGTCAGATTCTGGGGTAAGATGAGAGTAAAGGATAGTAAATAGGCGTAGTGTGTGAGAGAATAGAGTTAACCACTACAGATATAGAGTTCAGGAGACTGTGACGTGGGCTAAAATCCGGGAAGGGTGCTGTGAAGTATTTATAATTGTGTGTAACAGCAATTACTTACAATAATATTAGAGCAACACTCATATGCCAGAATCTACGTGACCTGAATAATATGAACAGGGGGTATAGGACTTTGAGTAGTGTGCTGATCGAACACAAGTCACGTGAAGGACAGTAAATTAGCAATATAATGTGGAAGAGAGAGCAGGGGAAACCTGTCAAATGGTACAATACAACCCACCAAGCGAAGAAGACTATACAGAAAGAAGGGGAATACAAAAATACTATTAAAAGAAAAGATGTAAGAATAATGAAAAAAATAATAATACAAATATGCAGCAACTTGCAGTTTCCCTGCAGTAACCAAGTGAAATTTGTCTCACTGTCTCAGCTGTTGCGTTGCCCCCGTTTGAGTTCATCTCAGGTCCTTTTACAGTTCCAAGTTTTTTTCTCACTTTTGGGTATTTAAAGAGAAAAAAAAGTCAGGAGAAGGGAGAAAAAAAGAGATAAAATTGGGATAAAGAGATAAAATTGGTTTCAAACTAGCCAAACTGGTTTTTCTGGTCTTGCTGGCTGCAGCAGGCTGGAGGGTGACTGGTGTGGTGTTTCTCCCTTCCCTATGTTTACTCAGCCTGTCTTGCAAGCACTGTCCCAAGAGCTAGTCTGGCTCCTTTCCCCAATATCTTAGATGGGGGAATCCAGGTTTTCTTCAGAGCGCTTTTCCCCAGTGGCTATTGCTGTAGGCTGGGGTGCAGGCGTGCCCTCTGGGCTAGGCTGCCTTGGTCCTGCAGGTTTAGGCACGAACCCTTCCCAGTGCTATGGGAAAACACAGTGCCTTCCTGCATAACCTTGGGGTCTCTGCCCAGCTGGGTGGGGAGTCAGCTGCGAGGCTGTCACAGCTGATTCCCCAAACAATCCCACTGTTTCATAAATTTCTCCTACTCAAGCCTGCTGCCCCATGTCGCCCAATTCTCCAGCCAGACTGGTGACTATCGGGGTCAGTGCCTATCACTGCAGGACTCAGTTCTCCCTAGCTGGCGACCACAAACTCCTTGAGTGATCACGGCCCCCATGTGTCTTGCCTCTTCATCCTTATTCCCCTCTCTGCGACCAGGCGTCTCCTGGTACTGTTCAGACCCTGCTCTGTCAGGAGGGAGGGAGCAGTTGCCCCAGCTCTCTCCTAAGGACTCTGTGGCAGGCACCAGCTCCGGGCACCAGGCCTGGGGCTGCAGCCGCCCCGTCCCCACGACCTTACTGTCCTGAAATACCCTTCTTATCATCTGGTTTCTGGTTTTTCAGTGTCTGCTACAATTTTTTGACTCTTATTTTCAAATATGCTGGGCTACTGTTGGCTGTCTGTTCTGTTCCTTCATAGATTAGCCAGGTTTTCCTCCTGTGTGTAGGGGGAAGTGAAATCCGCTCCCTCCTGTTCTGTCTCCATCTTCATATCTCCCTTCAATCTTATTTTCCATACCTTAGCCTTAAGCATTTTGTTCTGCTGCAAGTTCAGGAATTTATCTCTCTGCTGCCCTGTTCCTCTACATGCCGTAATTACTTCTGAAGTCTCTTCCACTTTTTTATAAAATATTTTTGAATTCAAAACTCGGTGCCAAGTCACCCAGCAATTTCTTACCAGAAATTTTCAGAATAAGCCATTTTCTGAGTTCATCATATTGTTCTAAGCTTGAACTCATGAGTAACACAGGAAAGAGCATCCTCATTTTTCTTACAGAGGGAAGCACAGGGGAGGGGCGGGGCAGGGCAAGGCAAAGCCAACGGGAAGGCAGAGCACTTAATGCTTACTTCCGGGGCAGGAGTGCAGGGAACAGCACTGAGAAATAGTTTTCCCAGTCCAGTTTACACAGCTGGTATGTCTACCTACCACTTCACTCAAAGATGAGGCCTCAGTGCTGTGGAGGAATGAAAACCTTGACTGTGTCTTAAAGAAAAGGCCAACTTAACCCTGAAGCAATTTCAGACAGGCTTGAAGAACAGGCCACGGCACCATTTATTCCAGCTCTGGCTTGATTTCAGTCTTCGTGAGTCAAGTATTAGTAATATCTCTATTCACAACAGTGACTGAATATGGAAATAGGGCCACCACACATCCATGTGATAACACCCCCATCTTATCTATCTCTGTCCCTCTCTTCTACCTCCATCCCCGCTTTGCCTAATTACTCCCCTTTTTCTGAACTTTTATCTTAAAACAAACATTATTCATGCTTCATAGTATACTATAAATATGTGATACCTACTTCTTATTATTCTTAATCTTCACCCGATAATATTTTTTATTATTGATTTTAGAGAGAAAGGAAGGGGGAGAGGGAGGGAGGGAGGAGAAAAGAAAGAGGGAAACTTCGATCAGTTGCCTCCTGTGCACACCCTGACAAGGGGCTCAACCCACAACCTAGGGTAAGAGTGGCTCGTGACCAGAACTCAAACCCACTGCCTTTTGGTGTATGGATGGCGTTCCAACTGAGCTACCCAGCCAAGGCAATATGTGACACTTACTATCGTTTTAATTCCTTCAAGTGGAATATTTTACATTTTTCTCTTTAAACAGTTTCCTAATTACTAGCTATCTGGCTTATAGCAAACTGCCATATCTCTTTGATACTCCTTTTTCCAATCATAAAATATGGTGTCTATCCACGCATTGATTGACAAGGACTCTCGGAGGCTTAAGTCCAGTTATCACACAGCAGCTCAGAAATGAGGTCTGGGGTGGAGACAGAACTGGGAGCCAGTACCAAAAACAAGCTGTGGCTGAGGATGGCACTTGTTTGTGGTGTTTTACATTAACTAAGTGTCAACACATTCAATGAAGGGTTTAATAATCTAAAATTAAATCACTATAAATAGCAATACTCTGGCACAGTATAAAATGACGAAGCATGCTCAAAGATGAAAAAAATTCAGCTATGAGGTTTCCAATCACAATGAGGTAAGTGGAGGGCACCAGCCAAGGGAAATGCTAAAGTGAAAATGTGTATAATTTTAAGAGATCTTATTCTCTCTGAGGGTTTTTAAAAAAAGGCTTTATTTATTTTTAGAGGGAGGAGAAGGGAGAGAAACATCAGTGTGTGCTTGCCTCTTGCACACACCCTACTGGGGACCTGCTCTACAACCCAGGCATGTGCCCTGACTGGGAAACAAACCAGCGACCCTTTGGTTCATAGGCCGGTACTCAGTCCACTGAGCCACACCAGCCAGGGCTCCCTGAGGGTTTTTAATTGAGAGAGGAGAGTTTTTAAAACTGACCAAAATGCCAGAAATAAATGTTAGGCAAGTTCCACATCATAGGGACAAGTGACCCAACTGAGCTGGTACTAAGAGGAGGCCTGACTGGTGACTGCCAATTTTCAGCCAAAGCAGCTCTTCTAACCTAACAGTAATTCACTCTCATGCTGAGTTTTATCAGTGACAGGGAGAAAACATAAAATGCAGTTTCATACCTGATTTGACCTTGTTACTAAATTTTTGTGCAATCTTGAACAAGTTACTTAGCCTCCCTGAGTTCTTTCTCCATAAGGTGAGTAAGAGTGAGTAACCTGCACTAATGCCCTTGTTTAAATATGACAACAGGGTTGCAAAACCCTTCAGCAGTTACACCTCAATAGACTTTGATGCAGTAACATCTACTTTATATGGCAAATATGTGCATTTGGGGATCAAGTAATTGTTGCAAAGAACTATTATTACTTCTACTGCTTTGAGATCGACCCAGTACCTGGCACACAGTATTCACTCAAGTCACCTTAGAGATTGACGCAGGTGCAGAAGAAGCAAAAATATGTAGTACATCAATGGCAGTAATATGCAGGTAGTTTCTTGCTGCTGTTACTTCATTTATTTTTCATTTTTTAAAGTATATTTTATTGACTATTACACTTGTCCCATTTTTTTCTCCCCTTTATCCTCTTCTGCCTGGTACCCCCATTCCCTCCAATATTTGCCACCTGCCCTTAGTTCATATCCATGGGTCATATATATAAGTTCTTTGGCTTCTCAATTTCCAATACTATTCTTAACCTCCCCCTGTCTATTTTCTACCTACCAATTATGCTACTTATTCCCTGTACCTTTTCTCTCATTCTACCGTCCCCATCCCTGCTCATAACCATCCATGTGACCACCATTTCTATGATTCTGTTCCCATTCTAATTATTTACTTAGTTTATTTTTTTAGGTTCATTTGTTGATAGTTCTGAGTTTGTTGTCATTTTACTATTCATAGTTTTGATCTTCTTCTTTTTCCTAGATAAGTCCTTTAACATTTCATTTAATAAGGGCTTGGTGATGATGAACTCCTTTAACTTTACCTTTTCTGGGAAGTGCTTTCTCTGCCCTTCCATTCTAAATGATAGCTTTGCTGGATAGGGTCATCTTGAATGTAGGTCCTCACCTTTCATGACTTGGAATACTTCTTTACAACCCCTTCTTGCCTGTGAAGTTTCCTTTGAGAAATCAGCTGATGGTCTTATGGGAACTCCTTTGTAGGTGACTGTCTCCTTTTCTCTTGCTGCTTTTAAGATTCTCTCCTTATCTTTAATCTTGGGTAACTTAATGATGATGTGCCATGGCCATGGCGTATGCTTCCTTGGGTCCAACTTCTCTGGGACTTCCTGGAAGTCTATTTCCTTTGCCAGACTGGGGGAGTTCTCCTTAATTATTTTTTCAAATCAGTTTTCAATTTCTTGCTCTTTCTCTTCTCCTTCTGCCATCCCTATGATTCTTCAGATGTTAGAATGTTTAAAGTTGTCCCAGAGGTTCCTAAGCCTATCCTCGCTTTTTTGAATTCTTTCTTCATTCTGTTTTAGGTGAATGTTTATTTCTTCCTTTTGTTCCAAATTGTTGATCTGAATCTGGTTTTCTTCCCATCACTGTCCGTTCCCTGTATATTTTGCATTATTTTGCTTTGCATAGTCTTCACTTCTTCCTTTATTTTGCAGCTGTCCTCAATTAATTAATTAATTAATTTTTAAAGAAAAGATTTTATTTATTTATTTATTTGTAGACGGAGGGGAAGGGAGGGAAAAAGAGAGGGAAAGAAACATCTATGTGTGGTTGCCTGTCATGAGACTCTTGTTGGGGACCAGGCCTGCAACCCAGGCATGTGCCCTGACTAGGAATCGAACCAGTGACCCTTTGGTTCATAGGCTGGTGCTCAATCCAGAGCTACACCAGCCAGGGCTCAAATAATTTCTGCAAGCATCCTGATTACCAGTATTTTGAACTCTGCATCTGATAGGTTGGCTTTTGCCTCATTGCTTTTTTCTTTTTCTGGGGTTTTGATCTGTTCTTTCATTTGGGCCATATTTCTGTTTTATAGCACCCCTCATGTTGTAAGTGGTGGAGCCTTTGGTATTTGCCAGGGTGCGGCAGCTCACTTCAATGCAGTTGTGGTGCTGTATGTGGGGGAGAGGTCAGGAAGGGAACACTGGCACTTGCTCAGCTCTTGCCCAGCTCTGTCACTTCCCCACTTCCTGCAAGTGACTGGTGCCCTTCTAATTGCTGCCATGGTGCTGATTCTCTGAGTAGGAGTCTTATGTACATTCTAGGACCCCATGGGCCTTTCTAACAGATTGTCCTGAGAGACTGGCCATTTCTTCTGCCACAGCAACCTCCACAGATTTTTAGAGCCAGGGGTTCTGAGGCTTTATTGTCCCGGGGCTGGAACCCTGGGTTGTGTGGTTTGTCTTGCTCCCCAGTTGTTCCTCCTGGTTTATCCACATGTGGGACTTATGCAAAGATATCTACATCCTAATGCCCAGGACCTCTGAATATGTTATTTTATATGGCAAAGGAGAACTAAGACTACAAATGGTATTAAGGTTGCTAACCAGCTGACAATAAAATGAAAATTTATCCTGGATTAACTGGATGGGTTCAATGTCACAAAAGAGCCCTTATATGTGAAAGAGGGAGGCAGAAAGTCAATGTGAGAGTGCAAGAAGGACTCAACCCACTATTGCTGGCTTTGAAGATGAAAGGGGCCAAAGCCAAGAAATACAGGTGGCAAAGAACAAGGAAACATCCCCCCCACCCAAGCTTCCAGTAAAGACTGCAGCCCTGCTGATACCCTGATTTTAGTCAGTGACACCTATGTTAGTGTCCTACAGAAGTATAAGATAGTAAGTTTGCATTGTTTAAGTCACTAAGTTTGTGGTGATTTGTTATAGCAGCAATAGGAAACTAATACAGATACTTATGTGGTTTCAGATATAGTTAACTCGGTTATGGTTTCTGCAGTAATAAAAAAATGATGAGGAAGGTCTGACCGTAATTCTTGCTTTAACTGTAACCCTCCCAGCTCAGCAAGGCGACTGCCAATTTCACCTCCCCATTAGTTTGGGACATTCACCAGAAAACAGACTTAAGGGACTAATTGATCTGGCTGGCTGGCTAGCTGTGTGCCTCCCAATAGTCACTCTGATCTCTCTATACCTCAGTTTATACCAGTTTTCTCATATTTAAAATGGGGAATCAACACCACCCACCTTCTATGGTGTATGCAGAGACTGAATGAGAACACGTGAAGCAAGTGCTCAGCACTCGCCACTGCTGTTTATGGAAAATCTGCAACCTCAGAGGATGACACGTGTAAGGGTCAAGTCAAGGGCACCCAGCAAACTGCTCAAGGTTGCCAGACTGGGATGTGTGCTAAGAAAAGTTACTGAACAAAAAAACTGTCCAAGGAGAAGTGAAGGAGACAAAATGATGTGTACTGGCAAATGATGTGAGCTCGACCCAAGGAAGGAACACTGGGTACTTTCAGAGAGAGAGGGAAGAAAGCCCACAGAAAGACAAACTGGTGGGTTGTTTCTGGATCAAGACTCTTGATAGCCTTTTATTAATCTTTTTCCATTGAGGAAATTCCGAGTTGCAAACAAGTAAAGGGAAAACACTTGTATAGCAGAAGCACGGCACTTGTCCACACCAACCTCAGCGTGCAGCGTGCAGGAGCTCCTCATCCTCAGGAGCATGAGTCAATCAGTTCATCAGTGAAGCAGGGCCAGCTGCTGGCTGCCCACAAGGAGAGTGGTTCAGGGGAACTGATTCTACCACGCCACTTGAAAGATATTCAACCAGGCTTCCGGTCAAGAGGAAGCATAGGTAGACATACTTCACCTCATCGAACAACCATAAGAAAGAACACAACTAACTTAAAAACGCAAAACACCCAGAACTGCCAGAAAGTCACTCAAGAAAAACACCCAAAACTGTATGCAAGTCTGACAACCAAGGATTTAAAGAAGGTAATTCATCCAGATGGGTAGGAGAGGTGGAGATGGAGAGATGGGGCAGAGAGGACAGGGTATGGTGGCAGCAAGGCAGAAGCAACTGGGAAGAATGGGTGGTCCCACATTAACACGTGGTGGAAAAAATTGGAGGACACCTTGGGAGCCAGCAATTGCAAACCCTGGAAAGACCATGCAGCCCAGGGTTCCAGCGCCAGGGAAATAAAGCTTCATTACTTCTGCTGTAAAAACCAGTGGGGGATGGGGTGGCAGGAGAAATTGCTGGTTCTTAGGAGAGCCTGAAACATATGCAGACTCACCCACTCTGGGAACCACAAGCAGGATAGCAGCTGGAGAGGTGCCAGTCTCATAAGGGAAGTGGGTGAAGTGCCTGGAAAAGGTGCAGGAGCCAGACAAGCCCTCAGAACTGTCAGCAGTGGCACTGCCCCCTCTCTGACCCCCTCCCCCACACATGGAGCCACAAAGCAGCAAAGCAGGTTGCCCTGCCGTAGAGAATACCTAACGCTCTGCCCCATACAACTTAACAGGTGCACGAAGACTGGAAATCAAAGTGGTTCTACCTAGCACATAAACACAGGGAGGCTGCCAACGTAAGGAAACAAGGAAATATGGCCCAAATGAAGGAACAGAACAGAATCACCTCCCAAAAAACGAAGTGATGCAGAGATAGCCAACCTATCAGACTCATAGTTCAAAACGCTGGTGATCAGAATGCTCAAAGATCTTGCTGAATAATAGCAAAAGCATAAGGGAAAAAATGAAGGGTATATTAAAGGAAATTTAAAAAAAAATCAACAGGAAACCCACACTGAAGGAAAGGAAGCCAGGATTCAAATCAATGATTTGGAACACACAGAACAAATAAACATTCAAATAGAACAGAATGAAGAAACAAGAATTCAAAAAATGAGGAGAGTTTAAGAAGATTCTGGGACATCTCCCAAAGGGCCAACATCCAAATCATAGGGATGCCAGAAGGAGAAGAAAGAGCAAGAAATTGAAAACATATTTGAAAAAAATACTGAAAAAGAAGTTCCCTAAATTGGGGAAGGAAATAGACAGACAAATTGAACTCAAAGAGGTACATGCCAAGACACATCATAATGAAAATCTCAAAGGTTAAAGATAAAGACAGAATATTAAAAGCAGCAAGAGAAAGGCAGAGTTACGTACAAAGGAGTTCCTATAAAACTATCATATGATTTCTCAAAAGAAATTTTGCCGGCAAGAAGTATTTGAATGAATGAAGTTTTCTTTCAAAGTGATAAAATGCAATTACCTACAAGATTCCTCTATTCAGCAAAGCTACTCTTTAGAATGGAAGGGCAGATTAAGTGCTTCCCAGAGAAGGTAGAGCTAAAGGAGCTCATCATTACCAGTCCTTATTATATGATATGCTAACGGACTTATGTAAGAAAAAGAAGACCAAAACTATAAGCAGTAAAATGACAACAAACTCACAACTATCAACAACTGAACCTAAAGAACAAAAACAAAAACAAACTAAGCAAACAACCAGAACAGGTACAGGTTCATAGATATGGAAGATCATTTGGACGGTTATCAGCTGGGAGAAGGAAAGGGGAGAATGCGGGAAAGGTGCAGAGATTAAGAAGTATAAATGGTAGGTACAAAACAGACAGGGGGAAGTTAAGAACCATATAGGAAATAAGAGAAGCCAAAGAATTTGTATGTGTGACCCATGGACATGAACTAAGGGCAGAGGGGCAATGGGGGTAGTGGGCAGAGAGGGGCAAAGGGGGCAAAAAACTGGAATAACTGTAATAGCATAATCAATATAATATTTTTAAAAAGGTATTCAAACAGGAATGTGCATGGACAGAGACAAGTTCTGTTTTCAGAACCCAACATCACGTCACCCTCTTTTCATTAGAGCCTGAGCTCCAAGGGCAAGAAGGCCTCTTGACAGTGAGTTATGTCACACCCACCTCGATGCCAGTAGTTCTGCTGGCCATTTACCCAACAGGCTATGTTCACACCAAGATAACAGGACACACACGTTAACTAAGTACATACACTCAATACTTACAGGAAGCCAAAAACAATCAAACTTCCCAATCAGAGGCCAGCTGAAATAAATCAGATACCCAGAAACAGAATAGTGTGTAGCTGTCAGGAAGACCACGGTGGATGTCTGACTGTAAGTGTGGAAAGCTGAGATGTGATTCAAAGGGAAGACAGCAAGTTTTCTAGAATTCCTATTTAGTCACACAAAGATAGTTTTGCTTTGTGTTTAAAGTATATAAATGGTATACAATATGGATTGCTTTACAATGTGCTTGATTTAGTTAATGATGTGTCTTAGACTTCCCTGTACCAGCCGCTATAATCCACTTGATTCACTTAAGTGCTGCAGAGAATGCCATGGATCAACAAACCAGGACTTTATTATTATACAATAAATGGGTGATTAAAAATGTCATAACCAACACCTCGGCATGAGCTCCCTTGTGCATGCGTTTCTCAAGAAAATGAACTATTGGGGTTAACAGCCACACATGTCATCAAGTTTGATAGTAGATCTCACAAATTTGCCTTTCAATGGGCTGCAGCAGGTCACACACCTGACAGAAACATAGGAGAGTTTTGCTGTTTACCATATATCTTCCTACACTATCTACATTTCATTTTATTACAAACACGTATTACTCATAAAACACAGATGTGCATGTTGAGTATCAGTTTAGTTAGAACACCAAAGACATCAGTTTAGTTAGACTACAAAGTATATAAATGGGTGGAGATGACAAGAAATTTAAGGCCAAGTTACCAATTGGTTAGAATAAAAGGATATTAATACCCTAGACAATGTGTATAATTATAAGATCAAGAGGATTAAGAGCCTTCTAAATTGGTACGTATTTGTGTGGGTGTGCACATATGTATTTATGGACAGCGAGGTCAAGAGCATGTATGTAAGTGAAGAGGTCAAATCCTAGAACATTCAGGTCAGGGAGTCAGGGTACAAAGGACACGAGGGGAAAGGAAAAGAGTTTAAAACTACAGTGGAGAAAGCAGGAGTTTTGGCACAAATGGCAGCAAATTAAGAAATGGAATGAATCTGTTCTATTAACCAGAAGGAACTGAAAGGCTATGAACTTGGACCAACATCACTAAGATCCTCCTGGCCTGATCTAACAAATGCCCCTACCTGCTCAGGGCACCTTAGGAAAGGAGAAAAGCCAATGGGTATTCATATCCCAATGAGGTAAAAGTGCTCAATAAGCAGGTAACAGTTTTCCCTTAGTATCTTCCATTTTTCATCAACAGGTCTTGATCAACAGAGCATGCAGAGCACTCGTGCAAGAACAAAAAAAAAAATCCGCCCTCTGACACAGGTGGGGAGTAACAATGTCTTTGGGCCTTAGCTTTCTTACCTGTAGAAGGGGATAATAAAGCATGTCAGGGATGCCGCCTACTGCTGTGATAATTAGCACCAGGGACATAGTAAGGACCATTAGCTCTTTTTACCGCAAAGTATCAGACCCTACTCCAGGTCACCACATGAAGCTTTTTTTTTTTTTTTTTTAAATAATGGCTTAATCTTTTATTTATTTTAAAGACTTTATTTATTTATTTTTAGAGAGGGGAAGGGAGGGACAAAGAAAGGGAGGGAAACATCAATGTGTGGTTGCCTCTCGAGTGCCCCCTACTGAGGATCTGGCCTGCAACCCAGGCATGTGCCCTGACTGGGCATCGAACCAGTGACCCTTTGGTTCACAGTCTGCATTCAATCCATTGAGCTACACCAGCCAGGGCACCATATGAAGCTTTAACAAACCTATTTGCAGATTCACAATGTCCCACAGATGGTTGCTAAACCACTGCTTCATACACACATCCTGGTATGTGGCTAGAAAAATGCACTGGTTGGTGCTTTTCTTAGGATTGCAAAATGCAAATGGGGAGGCTATTCGGAAAGGCATGGATTTATATGTACATATATATATTTTTTTAATCCTCACCTGAGGACCTGTTCATTGGTTTAGAGAGAGAGGAAGGCGGGGGGAGAGAAGGTGGGAGGGAGAGAGAGAGAGAGAGAGAGAGAGAGAGAGAGAGAGAGGGAGAAATACTGATGTAAGAGAAGCACTGGTCAGTTGCCTCTTGCATGTACCCTGACCAGGTATCAAACCCGCCACCCCTTGGTGTACTGGAAGATGCTCCAACCAGCTGAGGCACCCGGCCATGGCAGCCGTGCGTATATTAAACTTGCCTTTAAAAAAAGTTCTCACCATCACCACCAGCAATAGGTATATGAATGTTAATTATCTAGTACCTAACACCTGACCTGTGGGAAGAGCTTAATATTTTCTTTCACTTCAGAATTACCCAGAAATAACTTCTTTACGTTCAGAAAACCAGATGTAACCAGATAATAAACCTTAATATTTTACTGGGCAGAGGAAATTGAGCAGGGATATGAAGTGCAAAAGCAATGGAAGAAACCACCACAAAGGTGACAAGATATTTTTAAGTACATGTCAAAGATCATCACCATCAATGACAAAAAGGAACTAGGAAAAAATTACACCAAATGACAGGAAGAGCTGAGCGAGGTATTCTACATAAAAAATTAGGACATCCCTCCCCCCAGCTACATTTAATTCAGAAGTCTGGCAAAAGCTGGTTCTCATCACCACTCACATATACCCCCGGGTCAGGTTCAGGAGGAAGGCCCCACAGAATGGAGCCAATGCTTGGTTTCCAGTACCCTTCTGACTGTACTTTTGTTTCCGGTTTTTAGGTGGTAGTATGCAAACTAGTTTTGAGGGCAGTCAAGCTGGGAAGAAGTGATGGGAAGAAGTGATGTTAAGAACTGACTCCAATCCCTAAGGGCAGTGGTGACAGAGAAGGGCGGGGGGGGGGGCCCTCCAGGGAGCCACCTGCAGGACTCAGAGATGGCATGGAGGGGTGAAGGATCTGTGGCAATGACCCCGGGTGGAGGTCAGTGCCAGGGTCACCAGCTTAGTAACTCACCACATAAAAAGTGGGGAGAAGAAGGAGTGTGGAGTCAGAGGACAATTGAGGGGATAAATTAACCTTATGTAGGAAGTGTGCAGCATCTTTAGGACCTTGTCCCACAGCCAGTGTGGACCTTGAGGGAAAGGGCAGAGCTGGACCTCTGGGTGTGAAGGGTGGTTGAAGTCACAGGCTGTGGAGACTAACCCGAACTCAAACCCCACAGGTCCTACTTACTAGCAAATAACCAAATAGCAAACAGCCAAAGTTTCTTCTACCATAAAATGGGGAAAGTACCCTTGTATGTGGTAAACAAAGACTGACTTGTGCCAGCTGCTAGAAACTCAAAAATAGGGCGCTTATCAGCATTTTTATTAATAGCGAGGACATACAGTGATGTGATAACAGAACCAGGCTGCCGAGTTCAACACAAGAAGAGTTCTCCTCCCAGAGGGAGTAGCTGCCCCCACTTCCAGGACGGCTATCCGCCGGAAGATGCGGACAGGGATGCAAGTAATGGGCGAAGGGAGATGACATTCTCAACCAAGAATGAAAGAGATGGCCAGGAAGCTGCAAGAGGACTGTAAGGGTTTAAAATAGCAGCTGACAGGAGTGGAAGAGCTAAGCAAAGGCTTCCTGTGTAATTCTTTGCCATAAACTCCAATTTCTACTAAGAATCCTCACCCTGCCCAAGAAGTTGAACAGTGATGATGTCATTGACATCAGGGAACACCTGAACCTCCTGGGCTGGTGCCTGAAGGGGTGAGAAAGAATAGCCCCACATGACATCGTAGGGGAAGCCCAAGGCAGAGCTGT
This sequence comes from Carollia perspicillata, assembly GCA_004027735.1. NCBI lineage: Eukaryota > Metazoa > Chordata > Mammalia > Chiroptera > Phyllostomidae > Carollia > Carollia perspicillata. The sequence continues at coordinate 43,949 of PVKM010002933.1, forward strand.
TTCTTTGGGAGGTGGAAATAACCTGACATAATCCCTTACCACTGTGTTTACAGCGGGACTTTCCTGATGAGTAAGCATGCATCACCAGCAAATGCTCACCAGCCCCCAACTCCTCCTAATTCTGGAGAGCAAATAATTGTCTCCAGAGGGCGGACATCGGAACTCTTAGGGATCAATCCAACACCCTCGCTTAGCAGATGAGAACACCAAGTGACAAAGGATTTGGGGGCAGACCCAGGAAAAAATTCTGGATGTCCTCACTTCCCAACTGAGGCTTCTCCCATTGCACTCTTCAAGCAGAATCAAACTGAAGACCTCAGAAACAAAAGGCCAATGTGTTGACAGCATTTTGCAGAAAACACTTGGCACCAAGAATTACACTCTCCTTTTATTAATCTTAAATCTGTGGTTGTATTTTTCTCATTGTAAAAATAAAAATCTTTATGTGCAAAGCAATTCTGATAAAGACCACTACTAAGAAGAAAATTTCTCACCCTTATATCCTGATTAATGTTTGCTAGCTTCACCTCGAGATGTTTCTGATAATGAAGTACTTTTTTAGAGGTCGTATTAGCCTGCCTGTATTTTTAAAAAACTTAATATAATGGGGGCACCTTTCCATTTTACACATCTAATTGTTATTTTTTAAAAAAATGAATTTTTATTTATTGATTTTGAGAGACACAGAGAAACAGAGAGACAGAGAAATATCTTGTATGTGCCCTGAGTAGAGATCAAGCCCACAACCTTGGTGTACCTGGACCAACTGAAGGAGTCACCCTGCCAGGGCCTAGTTGTGCCTTTTAATACATGCCTTATAAATACGGCGAACTGGACTCTTTTAAATGATGACCATTATAAATGATGGTGAAGGGGAAAGAAGTCGTGAGGTAGTTGCTGGAATTCTCTGCCCGTGTGCACCTTTCCTGGCACAGTTAGTAGTAGTTTAGGGTAAAATAAAAGACCACGTAATCATTCTCCCACAAGACAAATGAATTTGTAGAAGTATTCAACAGTTAACTGGGTTGGCAATGGAGGGTGTGTAATAGAAGGACAACAGGAAGAGACAACAAAACGCCTCATGCATTCACAGAAGGAGCCAGTGGGCACTCTTGTCTTGCGACAAAGGCCAAAACTTCATTAGAAATTGCTTCTCAAGCACATACAATGGACTAAAGATAGTTTATTCTGTAAATGGCATTGGGAAAATTGGACAGATACATGCAGAAAAATGAAACTAGATTACCGTCTTACAACTCACAGAAAAATAAAGTGAAAATGGACTAAAGACTTAAATGTTAGACCTGAAACCATAAAAAATCCTAGAAGAAACATGTAGTAAAATCTCTTGGACATTGCTTGTAGCAATGTTTTATCTGATATAGCTCCTCAGGCAAGGGAAACAAAAGAAAAAATAAACAAATGGGAATACATCAAACTAAAAAGGTTTTGCACAGCCAAGGAAACCGTCAACAAAATAAAAAGACAATCCACAGAATAGGAGAACATATTCGCAGATATATCTGATAAAGGGTTAATATCCAAAATGAAAAAAGAACTTAAAAAATGCAACACCAAAAAAAAAAAAAAAAAAAAAACCCAATTAAAAAATGGGCAAAGGAAACTCACTGTGGCCCAGCTGCCTGCAAATTCTTGGTATGAATACATGTTTCTCTAAAGTGGACATACATATGGCTGACATATGAAAAGATGCTCAACATCACTAATCATCAGAGAAATGGAAATTATAATTACAAGAGATATCCCTTCACGCTTGTCAGAATGGCTATCATCAATAAATCAGCAAACAAGTGTTGGAGAGGATACAGAGAAAGCGGAATACTTTTGTACTGTTGGTGGGAATGCAGATTAGTGCAGCCACTGTGGAAACAGTATGGAGATACCTCAAAAAATTAAAAATGGATCTGCCTTTTGACTCAGCAATCCCACTTCTTGGAATACATCTGAAGAAACCCAAAACACTAATTCAAAAGAACACAAGCACCCCCATGTTCACTGCAGCATTATTTACTATGGCCAAGATATGGAAGCAACCCAAGTGCCCATCAGTAAATGAACAGATATAACAACTAGGGGACATTTACACAATGGAGTTACTGTTTGGCCATAAAAAGAAAAAAGTTTTCCCTTTGTGACAGCATGGATGGACCTGGAGAACATTATGCTACGTGAAATGAAGCCAGTCAGAAAAAGACAAATACCATATGGTTTCACTCATGTGGCATCTAATGAACAAACTGAACTAAAAGGCAAAATAGAGACAGACTCATAGATGGAGAGCAGATGACAACTAGTCAGGGGAGGGGGCAATTAGTGGGTTAGGGATCGAGGAAAAAGGACTCAAGGACAATAGTGTGGTGATTGTGGGTGGTGGGGGATGTGAGGGAGTTGAATGGTAATGGAAAAAAAAGACAATAAAAAAAAAAAATCACATCTACGCTCCACTTTACAGTGCACCAGTCAGGTCAAGCTGTAAAAGTAGGGTGGGTAGTGCCTTCAGATGCCAGGCTGAAAGCAAAAACAGAAGCCAAGTATATCCATAGCTATGGTCCTAAACTTGCAAATCTTGTCTCAGAATTTGATGGGGCCCCTGCCATGCCACAGGCAGTGAGCGAATTCCTCAGAGAAAGAAGAGTTACCACCAGGAGAGATGGTACCGGCAGAACCAACTAACAAGGGGACAGGTGATTCTAGGGAGGGGAACAGACTATGACTCCCTTAGGAGGTTTTTCCCCCTCTCCCACTCACAGAGTCGTGCTTCGGTTCCTCACAGGTACCACTGTGAGAGCCAGATAAACCCTGTACAGGCAAGGGTTTACATTCCAGGAGAAGAACCCCCAAATATGAATTTTGGAGCAACTCCCTTTAAAGATCCGTTTAAAGCATAAATAGCCTCACATCATTCTCTTAGGACAGACAAAGGTCAGGTGTTCTTTCCCCAGTTCAAATGGACTATTCAAAGGACTGCCAAGAAGTGGAAGAAGTTCCCCTCTCAACCAATGACCTGTGGCTGAGGACGGAGGCCCCACCAAGGCAGAAGAAACGAATTAACCAAACTCGACAGGGTGAGAGACAGAAGGCACTGAGGAGGCGCACCGTGCCCGAGCCACCTGCAAGTTCTTGGTGCGAACTGCTCTTTGTAACTTTGGGTTTGTGAAGAGCATGGCGCACGGAGCCCAGAACCCGGGCAAGGCAGAGTCAGGGAACCTGTCGCTGCGCAACGAAGTGGGAAAATGACAAAAATACTTCCTTTTATTATCTAAAATCTACACCAAGGTATATTTTGTTTTCTAAGTCTGCCCTAAACACGAATGAAAGATTATTTTCACTCTAAACATTAGCTCCGTCACTGCGTGTCTGAGAAACAGATGCAAAGACTGACTACACACACTCGGAAATACCTGGAACTCGCCCCAACCCCCAGCCTGTCTGTTGCCCTGCCTCTTCCAGTCAGGCACACCCTGGATTCCCCTCTTCTCATGCCCAGATGTTCAGCTTTTCAAATGCTGTTCCGGAGCATGAGAGAGAAAAAAAAAGGATTTTTAGAAGAGAATGACCTGTTTTCTTAGAAAAGAGTTTCTAGCCCATCAGACTTGTTCAAGGGTGAACTTCATTTTTAGAGTAGAAATCTAATGTTTTTTTAAAACAACCATGAAAACCACAGCCAGCTGTCATTCTTGGGTCTTGTGACCTCTAAGGCCCGCACGGGACGGCTCACATGCTGGGCCGGTGTGCTGCTCTCCCCTGTGCTGGGCACCGAGGGTGGGGAAGGCCACATGCTCTGGTTCCCCATCTATTAACTAAGAATAGCCATGCCATTCTATTCTGATGCTTTCTTTATCAGAAATTTATCTTAGGGAGCCTCTGAAGCCCACTTTAGAATGAGGCTATTTTTGCTAAAACAACATGCTGGCAAAGCATGTAGCATGCAAATAGCAGCAGGCAAGCATGGATGGTTCGAGCTCAGTCCCTGGAGAAGAATTCACAGATGGCGCACGGAGAAGGAGCTAAGTGATGGTGGAGTTCAACCCTTGATTCTGAAGAGAGGACTGAGGACCACATAGGTAAAGTGCTTTAGCCAAGGCCAATCAGAGTCAAGAAACAGCCTCCTAAGCCAGGGCTGCTGCCACCCCACCGGGGCTATAACCCACTGGGCAGCTTTCTGAGAAACAAGTGGAGGCTGTGGGTTTGCCTACCCGGGAGCCTCAGGCTGCAGAGAGCACAGCCTCCAGCTCACTGTGCTCTCCAGGCTGACGCCACCAAGGGGAGTCATCAGTCGCGTGCCTCAACACACCAAGATTTGCTTCATTAAAAAAGTGTCCCATCACTACAACACAGGGTGTTACTCGCCAGGCAAAAAGCTCTGATTCTCTTCTAGGAGACTTTCACACCTACGGTGAAGCAGGTATGTGCCCAAGCCTGGGCAACCGGAAACCAAGTGGCTCAAATGGGGGCAGTATCCTCTAGAAGATGCTCCCTAATAGCCATTCAATGCAAGGTACGTGTGTCACTTTAAGTTTTCTAGTGGTCACATTACAAAGTAAAAGAGAAACAGGTAAAATCAGCTTTAATATCTTATCTAACCTAAAACATCCAAAGTGTTACTACCGTGATATATAATCAATATAAACTTTGAGATTTCATTCTACATGATATTCCTTTAGTGATTCTTTGAACAGACTTTGTCTTTTGTTGTTGCTAAGTAATGTCAACTGTGGACTCCTTCAGCCACCATGCCCAAAGCCACATCAACAGCACCCAGACACCGGGCAGGTAAAACACGCTGCACGCCACAAAAGGCACTTGCTGGAGATTTTGAACTTTCAAGGCAAGACTACGAGGACAGTTTATCCACACAGCACATGAAAGGAAACAGACAGCAGATTTTAAGGTCGCACAGCTAAGAAGTACCAGGGTTCCACGAAACCGGATTTGATGGCAATCCCTGCTCTTCAGTCTCCATCTTTGTGCCCCACCTGCTTTCCTGAAAGAGCACTTGCAGAGAAAAATGTGCGAAACGCAACAGTGCAGTTACACACTGAGTAACAAACAAATCCCAGGCTCAGTACCCATGTCAGCCTTCCCTTTCTAGTGCCATCTGCAGCACTTTACAAATCCAGGTCATTGTGAATACGGAGTTTCACACTGTGCTTTCGTAGACCACATTACAACCGTGTTCTTACACCGCTATTTCCAAACACACGGACTCTGGCAGCCATAGAGATTTTGATGAAGATGCCCCCTAAACACAAACTCCAGCCTCCCTCACCCTTGAAGTAATCGCATTCATTCAATCACTCAAAAAACTACAGACCTGCCCTGGCCAGGAGGCTCATCGGTTGGAGCATCACACCGTATGCCAAAAGGTTGCAGGTTCAACTCCCAGTTGGAGACGCACACCAGAGGCAACCAGTCGATGTTTCTGTCACATCTCTCTCTCTTTCAAATCAAAATAGCATATTCTTGGATGAGGATTTAAAAAAAAATTCAAAAAATACCAATTGAGCAACTGCAGACCAGGCAGTACTGTGGGTGTCAGGGATAAACTGGCAAACAGAATAGACAGGGGTCTTTGCCCTCACAGGGTTTATTTATTTTTTTTAAGATTTTATTTATTTACCTTTAGAGGGGAAGGGAAGGAGAGAGGGAGAGAAATATCAATGTTTGGTTGCCTCTCATGTGTCCCCTGCTGGGAACTGGCCTGCAACCCAGGCATGTGCCCTGACTGGGAATCAAACCGCGATCCTTTGGTTCACAGGCCTGCGCTCAATCCACTGAGCTGCACCAGCCAGGTCTTCACAGGGTTTAAATTCTAGAGAAGACGGACAATACGTATACAGTGCCAGGTGCTAAAAAAATGACAGGGAAAATGCCACGGGAGGGGCACGTAATGATCTTAGTCTACCCTGTTATGTATTAGGTTGAACCACATGAAGCCGTGGATCTCCAAGCCTTTCTAGTTTACAGCACGGCCAGCTTCATATGGGTGAATCTGATAGTTTCATTTCTCATGGAAACAACTGGGAATGCTTCTGATGACTACAAATTATAATGAATCCCTGAAAGGCAGAAGACACACAGAAATGGGATGGACAAACTTCCTCCCATAACAGAAGACAGAGGAGAGGCATTGGGTACAGTAAGCTCAGAGATAACAGATGGAAGGAGTGGAGTGACTGACTGAGGGGTGTGACTGAATGGGGGACTTCGGCGGGAACCACCGAACGGTTTACACTCCCTGGCACTTCTCTCCACCTCCAGATCAAGGTGCAGAGCAGTCGCCTGACTCCATCCAGAGCACCCTGGGAGCACCAGGAATGGGACAGGGTGAGGGGACACGCAGGGATCCCTATCAGATCCCCACTTTCTCTTGTGATTTCTTCAACTACTTCTAAAGGCAGAAGCAGCTCAGGATCTTGGCAGCCTGTTATTGTTTAACTTGGGGACTAAAGACAATGTTATATATTACTTGTGCCAATAACACAAAATCCCTCGCTCCTGAGCCAACCATGGCTCTTCACATCAGGACCAGACAAGCAGACATTACACGCCTCCTGCTACGACACAGAAGGTTCCCGCCAAGAATGTGCGCCTGGCTCTGATTAGGCGTCCAGAGCTGGCCACTGACTCATGGCCGCAACAGGAAACATGGATGATACCAAATGACACTCAGGGATGCAATCAGCATACCCAGCTTGTGGGGAGAGTCCCCAGGATAAGAAAGGGAATAAGGGGATGGAAACCTCTGGACAAAGAAGCTCATTAAGACGTTATGTGTGTAACCAGTGGACCTCCTCCGGCTCTTCCTTTGATAAACCAATTATAAAAAGAAAGCATGAGAGACAACAGGGAAAAGGAGAATATTGCCTAGACATCCAATACTGAGGAAACATTGAGCAACTTTTTTGTTGTTTAAATAATCCATATTTTTCAAAGTTAGAAACTGCAGTGGATTGATAAATGTTGAACCTGGAAATTAGGAACATGAGAGTTTATGATTATTATTCTATTTCGTATTTGTTTAAAACTCCCCAAAATAAAAAGCTTAAAATAAGTCTGTGGGCCTGCACCCCCGTCCAAGCTCCCACACATTGTTTGTTCATTTGGGCTGGGAACGACCTTACCGGCACCTACAGAGTCGCAGACGACTGCTCACCTGTCGATGAACTGATCAATGATAACAATATCGCCGGGCTGAATCTCCTCCCTCAGGGAGCCGCAGGCTGTGGTCACCAGGACGTGCGTACAGCCCTCCTCCTTCAGGGCCCACACGTTCGCCTGGTAGTTGACGTTGGAAGGCATGATGGTGTGCTGCCTCCCGTGCCTGCGGGAAGGGCGAACGTGGTGGGTGAGACAGCAGCACATTTTCGTTGTCAGAGAAGAAAACTAGTTTACAGCGGCGCCGTCCAGCCTCTTCCACCACGGCGCTTTCACTGGCAGAGGAAAGAAAGAGGCTGGATGACAACCAGCCAACCCTAAAGTGCAGGCAGCTTTGCATTCTGTGTATTTATTTTCCTACCAAGAATAGGTAATAACTGACTTAGAATGCCCTCTCTAGGAAGATGTATTGTGTCTATTTTGTGGGGCCCCAAAACCTGCCAAATCGGAGGCATCTGTTCTCACATGAGCCATGACACAGAAATCAAGAGATGCCGATAGAGATAGACAAAGGAGAAATAAAAAGTCAAGTTTCTAGTCGCATCTCTCCATTCCTTCTGCCCCATTTCCTAACTAAGTTACTGAAATGTTTAGAATATGAGAGTTCCCAGTTGTGTATGATGACATTAGAAGGATTCCTCTGAGAACACATCACCTCACGCATGACCCATACTACAGGCTGAACTGTGACCCTCCTTTACATGCTGAATTCCTAACCCCTAGCACAAGCAGAATGTGATCATATTCGGAGACAGGGTCTTTAATGGGGTAATTAGCCCAGCTGGTGTGACTCAGTGGATTGAGCTCGGGCTTGCAAACCGAAGGGTCGCCAGTTCTATTCCCAGTCAGAGCACATGCCTGGGTTGCAGGCCAGGTGCCCAGTAGGGGGTGCACAAGAGGCAACCACACACTGAGGTTTCTTTCTCTCTCTTTCTCTCTCCTTTTCCCTTACTCTAAAAAGAAATGAAAATCTTAAAAAAAATAAAAAAGAGTAGGGTGGGCCCTAATTTAACGTAAATGGTATTTTTAGAAAAAGAGAAAATCCGGACAGATACATATAAAGAAGGCAGAACATGGGAAAATACAGGGAGAAGATGGTTGTTACAAGCCAGAAAGACCCAGAACAGATCCTTCCCTCACACCCACAGAAGAAACCAATCCTGCTGACACCTTGCCACTAGGTAGATCTGAGACTTACTTCCAACCAATAGGAAGCAGCAAAGCTGCCACTGGGAGTCATACCCACGGTTAGGCTCCACCCTGACAGCAGAGACCCTCCTGCTGGCCTTGAAGGGGAAGGCTGGTCTCATGAACTGCCTGCCCATGGAGAGGGACACGTGGTGAAGAATGTGGACAGCCTCTAGGAGCCGAAGGCCTCAGTCCTACAACCTCGAGGAACTGAATTCTGCCAGCCACCATGTGAGCCTGAATGCGGATCTGGGGCCCCAGATGAAAATAAACCCTTGAATCTACCTTGTGTGACCCCAAACAGAGGACCCAGCTAAGCTATGCCCTCATCACTGACCCGTGGAAACTGTGAGATCTTGTGTGCTGTTTTAAGTTGCTAACTTTGCAGTAATTTCTTATGCAGCAATAGAAAACTAATGCATGTAGCTTCTAACAATGTGGTAACAAATTATTTTCTCTCTCTACAATCTAGAACCGCACTACACTTGTCAAGGAAATATGGGTGTGGAAACCATGGAGAACCCACTTTGGGGATCCAACCCACTCCCCAGAAACTTGGAACTGTAGTAACATTCACAAGGGGTCATGAATGAAGCCGTTTTTCTTTATCTTGTTAAGTAGAGAAAAAAAAACAAAACAACAAAAACAGAAGAAACACTTCCTCTTACAGCTAGAAGTGAAGGAAACCACAGCTTCAAGTTTAGTCAAACTGATCATTCACAGGACGGTCCTAACTGCGTTTCCAACCTAAGTACGGGGCAGGGGAGACCTAAGGCAGTCTAAGTTAACTCCAAAGCTGGAAGTGTTGAATAAAAGTGATGAAAATGCTTTGGCTCCTTGAACACACAAAACCCTTTCCAGATTTTTTTTTAAATATTTTATTTATTTATTTTTAGAGAGAGAGGAAGGGAAGAAGAGTGGGAGAGAAACATCAATGTGTGGTTGCCTCACATATGTCCCCTACTGGGGACCTGGCCTGCAACCCAGGCATGTGCCCTGACTGGGAATCGAACCAGCGACCTTTTGCTTCACAGGACAATGCTCAATCCACTGAGCTACACCAGCCCGGGCTCTTTCCAGATTTTAAGTTAAATTTAAATTCTCCTTTAGCAGTAACACTCAAAAAGCTTAAAATACCTTACCTTGCAAGGAGGACGCAATCAACATTCTTTATCTTCCCCAAAATTAAGGCATCAGAAGGCTGCACATAAGGAATAATAGTTATGACTCAGTGACTTGAAAACATGTATAAACAATTAAAAAGCTGCCACTTAACTGTTCGACCTTGAAAAGATTCATGGACGCTTGGGAGTTCGAAGATACACTTCAAAGAAGTAAGAGTGTAGATGTGATAGACAATCACTCAATACATATTCACTGAGCCCTTTACAAGCAGAGGGCTCGCAAAGCTGCCACAGGTGCGAGGGTAGGTGTCATTTAGGGAGACCTATTTGTAGCAAGCACCCCGGGGAGATTCTGACAGCAGCCTGGTCGAATACAGCTGGGCTGAGGTATCTGTCAGGTGTGAGAGGGAGACACAGAGGGGCGGGGAGGGGAGGCTGCCATCATGGGATTTAAGGACTCAGCACTGGAGCTGTTTGCTCTGCTAACCAGCTAGGAGAAGGCCACGGATGCCCTGAGGTGACCAAGGGGAATGTTCTGAGATTCTGGGGCGGGGAGGGTGAAGAAAAAAGAAGGCTAAGAAGTGAACGAAGCTTAAAGCACAACTTGGGGGACATGAGGTCACTCTGAGAATTCGGCTGAAGAAGAGGACTGGGATGGGACTGGCAGACGCAGGGGTCTTCACAGCAGGATCAAAGAACAGTGATGTGTGGAAGCAACACTGGGAAATTAGGAGGCAGGCGCCCCCACCCGAGCTGGATGGCCCGGGGCTTGGGAGAGCCAATGGCCTCTTCTAACAGAGAAGGAGGGTTTTATTTCCAGTTCAGCTATGCAGTCGTGTTATGAGTCCCCAAGACATCCCCCACCCTGGGCCAGAGCTTACTTTGTACACGCTCCCTCCCACAGTCCGTCTCCTAAGTTACTGTGATGTGTGACCTATCTGCTCCAAATTAGCAACTGATTTAAATGCTTTAAATGCAGAGAACTGAAGGGTACAGTCGCTATGTCTAAAATGAGTAGGTGGCTTCTAGGAACATCAAGCGAGAAGTAATCTGCACGTGTTCCGAATAGGAAAGTGCAAGACAGCCTCAGGGACACTGTGGGGCTGGCAGAACCCACTGACAGGGCTCCCAGCCCTGCTCAGCCTGGGGCGGGCGGGCCGTCCTGGGCAGATAAGACAAAAGCAATTAAAAACATTTTTTTAACTGAACCATAAAGTCAGCAAGGAGAAAGGAAAAAGCTAGGATGTCTCCCCTAACTGGGTATTAACCTTGCCAAATGGAGTATCCACATATTTCTCGGTTCTTCCTTCTAAGATTTCTGGATCATCCAGGCCTGTTCCACCAATTATTCCAATCTAAGGGAGAAAAAAAAGGCATCATATTTGATCACTTTTCATGAGAAACAAAATCCTTATTTGAAGCAAATTTGCTCACTCATATGCTGCTCCTCTCCACACCTGCTAAGCCCTGGTTATCTTAAAAAATCTGAACTTACTGAAAAACAGTCATTCAACAAAACATGTGAAGGCCATCTGTATTCCAGAAATAACCAAAATGGGGGTCACCTTTCTGGACTTGACCACATTTACTGCTGATAATTTGAAAAACTAGCAGTGCACAGTCCTTTGATTAGTTTAAACAGAAAACCAAACTTAAAAACAGGCAAACGTGGTTGCAGAAAGTACTGTCTAACTGATTTTCCACTCTCTGCCAAATGGGCTATAGCATAAACAATATTCAAGACTGCTGAAATAGACAATATTCTGTATGGCCACTTCATAATGCTTTCTCATTGCCCCATTAGATAAAGAAACAAGAAAAAGCCCTAGCAGGAGTGGCTCAGTTGGTTGAAGCGAGGTCCCTTACACCAAAAGGTTGCAGGTTCAATTCCTAGTGAGGGCACATACCTAGGCCGTGGTTCAATCCTCACCAGTGTATGGGAGGCAACCAATCGGTATTTCCCTCTCACATCAAAGCTTGCTTCTCTCATTCTCTCTCCCTGCTTCTCTAAAATAAATAAACCTATTTGAAGAAACAAGACAGATTTTCTTTCTTTCTTGTGTCACTAAAATCAGAGCTGTCAGGGACCACAGGTAGAAGAAGAGTATACGGAATATGAAAAGTTAGACTTACATATATTTACGAAACCCAAATGTAAACATAAATAAGTCATTCAAAGTAGTCCTAACTTAAAAAAAAATCCCGGTGCTGTGTTGCATTTTTAGAAAACAACTGAACAGTCCTTGTCTTCAGTGACTACTCGGAGTTAAAGAAACCAGGTGCTACTGTCTAGACTTAACCTAATTTGATGACTAAGAAACAAACAAGAACAATTATAAAGATAACTAAAATATTAGCTAGCCAGCTAACTAAAAATTAAATAAATAAAATCGTCAGGAAGGTATCCCCCCTAAGGGAATACAATGGCCCCACTCTTAGACTCCCTGCCACAGCGCCTTGCAGAGCTCACGCCCTGCTGCTGTGTGGCTCTGGGGCAAGGGCCACTCCACCCGCCCCCCCCAGCCTGATTGGCACCTCTTCATCCCGGGAGATCCACTACCCCATTCCTCCTGACTCCCCAGCGACCCTGCCCTGTACAGCTTAGGTTCCCAGCAGAATCTTGGTATTTAAACCGTCAGCAACGGCTCTGGATGGGTAGCTCAGGGCGTCGTCCTAATATGCTAAGGTTGCAGGTTCGATTCCCAGTTAGGGCACATACGAGAAGCAACCAATGAATGAATAAATTCATTGGTGGAACAGCAAATCAATGCCCCTCTTTCTAAAAATCAATAAATAAAATTTTTTTAAAACTGTCAGCAACAGGCAACAGAGATGACAATTTACTAAGAAACCTAATGAAAATTGACCTGAACATTTTTTTTCCAATGAAAAGCTTTAAATCTACTGTCACTTGAGAAAAATTTCCACTAAATGGAAAAAAGTAGCTCCTTGGTGAAAAAAATTCATGAGTTAAGAATTAACGGAATATCTGAGTACTTTTCCAGATCAGGTCACCTGATTTATATTAATATAAGTGAAAATATAAAATTAACATACAAAGAAAAATGGTTACCTCTCTGGCCCTCAGTTTCCTCAAGAAAAAAAGTCGACAAAAGAGAAAATAAGGGCATTTGGTAAGACTCTGCTGAAGACCTGGCTGTTAAATGATGTAGAACTCTGTCCCAACTTCCTCAAGTGGCTAAACCAGTTTTTAAAAATCTATGCCAACCCCATGTCTTTACCTTGCTACAATTTTTAACATCAAAGGTACAGACTAACCACTTTGCCACATTTAGTGTTTTCAAATCAACTCAAATGTTCACTCAAGTGAGTACATTTAAATCATGCCAGTGCAACAGAAATTTTTTTAAAAAATCACAGTTTCATGCAATCCTAACCCATCCTCTGGCTGGCTTCTCCATTTTATCCTTCATTTCAAGTACCTCTGAAGCACCACAGATCGCAGGGGGCTAGTAACTTGTCTGGCACATGCCTCACAGAACTGAACTGCTGACTCTGAAATTATTCTCAGTGTAACCTTCAGGGATTTTGCCACTGATGAAAACTTCCATTTATTTTTAAACTTATGACCGTTTTGACTTGGCTGTTTCTGGATGTTCCCTGGGGCACTGCATCTCACATTCTAGACTCTCAGACCCATGTACTACAAAACACACCTGACTGTTTTGAAACCATGCTCAGATGAAATGCTAATAGGGATCCTACTGAAGTTCAGGGCCTTTGAGTCCATTCTCAGCAGCCCCAAGCTTCAGTCCACACCACACTGGCTACATGATGACCTTGCACTAGGCAGCTGGTCATTCAGCCCTCTGCAAGGAACATGTAGTACCGGGCATGAAAGCAAAGGCTGCTATCGCTAGCCAGAAGGCCAGGATGTGGTCTCCGGCCCTGGAATTATCTACAGAAGAGTCCATCCAGTCCCCCAACTGGTTCTAGTTATTTATGGAAACACTTACCTTACAAGGGATACAAAACAAATGTAGCAAGTGAATACCGCCACCCTAGGGAATTGAATTTCTAACCATTTTCATGCAGCTGTAGACTGAGGCAGCAGTGCCAAGATGCGGCAATGTCGCCACCTGCTGGCCCCAAAGTAAAGTACCACTAGGACGAAACTTCCTGCTAATTCTGCAACTTCTAAATTCAAGTCAATTCAAACCAGCATTGGTAATGCTTTGATGAAAAAAAAAACAGTAACAATGCTGCCCTAAAGGCTGTGGGTTCAATCCCTGGTCAGGGCACATACTTAGGCTCAAGGTTTGATCCTAGGTCGGGAGAGAGGACAGGGTGAGAGTGCAAGAGGAAACTGATCCATGTTTCTCTGTCACACTGATGACTTCCCCCACTCCTCCCATGGCATCCTCTCCCTCAGTCTCTCTAAAAATCAATATGCATACCCTCAGATGAAGATATAAAAAACAACTATCTGAGCTATTACATGTCACAGGCACTATGCTAGGTGCTTCAGAGGCCTTATCTCATTTGACCTTCACAACTATCCTATAGGACAGACCTTAGAGTGTTATACCCATTTTACAAAATGAAAAGAGAAAGCATAAAAATTAAGAGCCTCCTCTAAGAGCAAATCACAAGGAACCCAACTGGAATAGGAACCCTGGTCCTTCAAGCTTGACCACTATGGTGTGCTACCTTCTAATATCCCCTGGGATTCTTTACAACATCATACCCTATTAGACAACTTTGGTCTCCAACTTGTGAGAAAACTGATGCTCAGAGAGGTCAAGTTCTAGACCAAGGTCACAGGGCAAGCTTAGAAACAGTGATGCTGTGTGTCTACGTGAACCGCCTTGGAGGGCTGGGGGACTCTCCGTCAGTGACCTCACATACGCAATCTCACCAGGCCTCCTGGGCCAGAAGCATCAGCCCTCAGTCTAGGCACATTTTGGCTGGCTGCCTAGGAAATATGCTCCAGCACTGACATGGAACTTCTGGGCCAACTCTGCCCTGCCAGGACTTCATTGCACAAGACAAAGTTCCGCATAGGGATTCCTGGCCAACCAAGGTCATTGCCAGATTTTAACCACGAGTAATTCATCCCACACTTTCCCACTGAGAGCCATCAAGCCAGTGTCCTTAAGAGGCAATTTGACTTTTTGAGACACTATGAAAGCATTTTACGTAACTAAATGTTGACTTACTTGGGCAGAATAGTTACTTCCAGCAATGCTGAAAGGCCTCATACTAAACCCTACCCTCTATTTCCCCTGGTACCTTGACCCAGGCCCCCTCTATTTCCCCTGATACCTGGACCCAGGAGATACCTTACACTCCACTTGGTTTCAGCAACCACATACTATCACTGACGCCTGGACACACAACCTAAGGAACTCCAAGATGGCACTCCCCAAATACCAGAACCCTGAGCAGTCGACAGCAGCTCCTGCCAAGCGGGTGGGCTGCATCTGAGTGTTCAAGCTTGGGAAGCAAAAGAGCCAGAGCTGGACCGGCAGCAGCTGCTGATCTGAGCTCTTCAGTCCCTCAGCTCTGGCTGCCACGGACAAGTTTGGCAAGCGCAGCAGACAGAAGCCCTCCTTATTGAGCCAAACTGATTTTGAGGCCTCCCAGGGCCTTGAAAGATCCTGGAACTCCAGTTGTAGGGGGAGAAAGTGGCTACAGGTCTGTCTGGGCAGGAGACCTGTTCAGAGCCTGACATAATGTCCACGGAGCGAGCTGGTGGCTCTGACAAGACAACCCCTGTATAAGCCACCCCTGTAGATGATGTTATGGGCTCAACTGTGTCCCCCAGGTCTATATGAAGTTCTAACCCACAACACCTCAGAATGTGACTATTTTGGGGAATAGGTTATTTGAAGAGACAGAATTAAATGAGGTCTTTGCAGTGGGGTGTGGTGGGGAGGAGGTTATCCAGCATGACTGGTGACCTTATAAGACACTAGGGCACAGGCACACAGAAGGAAAACCATGTAAAGCCACAGAAAGAAAAGGCCATCTGTCAGCAAGAGGAGAGGCCTCAGATAAAATCTAATACCTTGATTTTGAACTTCCAGTCTCCATCCAGCATTATGATGAAATACATTTCTGTTGCTTAAGCCACCCAATCTGTGGTACTTTGTTATGGTAGCCCTAATAAACAAGTGAGTAACACTATATTTTGGTCAGAAATAACCGAGAATTTGGAACATCCATAGTTTTTATTTAACCAACTGCAAAGTCAAGATATTATTCTAAGGGGTAGATATCCTCTTGGGGATACAGTTCGCATCCTGAAATAGTCAATAACTTTTTGAGGATTTTCCTGAGGGTTTACTGTATTCTCTAAAGCAGAGGTGGCAAACACAAGGCCTGCAGGCCGAATCAGGCCCTCCACCTTGTTTTATCAGGCACGACACCGAGCTCCTTGCCCCTTGTTAAGGAGTAGTTGCATTTATACAGTCTTAAAATTACATTTGGTCCTTTGAAGGCAACCTCGAGGCTGATGTGGCCCCCGGTGAAAATGAGTTTGACACCCCTGCAGACTTGAGAGTCTAAAGTGTGCCTTTGCTTGAGCACAGCAGGATCCTTCCCAGTGTCCCTCCTTGGTCAGCTGCTGTATACTAGACTCAATACCAAAGCCCAGGCCACAGACTGCAGAGATTCCGATGAATTGGCCGAGGTGGACTTTGTTTACTTAAAACTCCTCAGGTGGATCTAATGTGCAGCCAGAACTGAGCACTTGCTCTAGGACCTAGCTCCTGTGAAATTCTAATTAAAAAAAAAAATCCTCACCTGAGGACATTATTTTTTATTTTACTTTTTAAATGTTTTTTTTTTAATTTTACTTATTTATCTTTAGAGGGGAAGGGAAGGAGAGAGGGAGAGAAATATCAATGTATGGTTGCCTCTCATGTGTCCCCTGCTGGGACCTGGCCTGCAACCCAGGTATGTGCCCTGACTGGGAATCGAACCGCGATTGTTTGGTTCGCAGGCCCGCACTCAATCCACTGAGCTACACCAGCCAGGGCACCTGAGGACATTATTCCATTACTTTTTTAAAGACAGAGGAGGGGAGAGAAATACTGATGTGAGAGATAAGCATTGATTGGCTGCTTCCCATACACACCTGGACTGGGGACTGCATGTGCCCATACTAGGGACTGTACGCATCCAAACTGGGGACTGAACCTGCAACTTAGGTATGGGCCTTGACCAGGAAAGGGATCTGCAACCCCTCAGTTACAAGATGATGCCCCAACTGAGTTACACCAGCCAGGGCTAGATAGAAAAAAAAAAAAAGATTTTTATTTATTTTTAGAGGAGAAAGTGGGGAGGGAAATATCAGTGTGTGGTTGCCTCTCACGCATTTTCCAATGGGGACTCGGCCCACAACCCAGGCATGTGCCCCAACTGGGAATCAAACCGGTAATCATTTGGTTTGCAGGCTAGCACTCAATCCACTAAACCACACCAGCCAGGGCTAGATAGTGAAATGCTAAAATAAGGGCTCTCTGAGTGTCGCAGGCTGAATAATAGCCCCTGATAGAGATGCTATC